>VMKM01003001.1:0-40330 GCA_008360985.2 Macquaria ambigua
CTCCTCCTTTTCCTTCTTCTTCTTCTCCTTCTTTCTTCTTCTACTCCTTCCTGCCTTCCTTCCTTCCTTCCTCCTTCTTTCTTCTCCTTCTTCTCCTTCTCCTTCTTCTCCTCCTCCTCCTCCTCCTCCTCCTTTTCCTTCTTCCTTCTTCTTCTTCTTCTTCTTCTTCTCCTCCTCCTCCTCCTCCTTTTCCTTCTTCCTTCTTCTTCTTCTTCCTTCTTTCTTCTTCTTCTATTATATTTCCGGCAGATTAGACACTTCTCAGCGGGCGCATGTTAAAAAGTTATGTTCGGATTGCTTCGGGCATGTAAACACACCTCTGATCGATCACTTTATTTAGCGTCCACGTAAACAGTTCAGCTGGAATCAGAATGATTTCAGTCGGCTTGAAGAAATATTGTCTGTGGTCTGGAGTTATCTGAGCATGCTCAGTAGCTGTCTTCCTGTCTGTTCCTGTGTAGTTATGCAGAGTCGGTGGGAGCCAAACACTACCACACGTCAGCCAAGTTAAATAAAGGCATCGAGGAGCTCTTCCTGGATCTCTGTAAAAGTAAGACCTGAACCCAAACACACGAAACTCTTCAGACATGAATATATAAAACACACAACATGAGGATGCTGCAGGTGTGTGTGTGTGTGTGTGTGTTAACCTCTTCCTCTGTTTTCAGGGATGATGGAAACTGCTCAGGCTGAGGAGAAGATGAAGGGCAACGGAGCCAGCCAATCAGCATCGAGTAGGCGGGGCGTACAGATTGTCGACGATGAACCACAAGCCACGCCCGCCGGAGGATGCTGCTCTTCTGGCTAACACACACACACACACACACACACACACACACACACACACTCTCTCTGTCATACATGCTTGCAGACATGATATTCACACACACATTCACGAGTGTCTCTGTTAAAATAATCCAAAGTGTTTTTGCTGTGTTCATTCAGCACCGCCTCTGCTGCTAAGGAGCATGGGAAATCACATTTAAAACGGTCTAATCATTGTTCCCTCCAAAATAAAAGTAAATTATGATTAAAACGAGTGTTTTCTCAGCGATTTAAATTGGACAAAAATCACATTTTCAGCACTTTGTCTGCTTTAATTTTGTGTATTAGAGTCAATAACTGGAGCAGAAGCTGTGAGTGAAACTAAAAGCCTCCAATCTACAGCTGTTTATTTAATACTAAACTACATTAATAAAAGAGTTGAAATTACTTTGAGGACATAAAATGGCGGCTCAGACTGCAGCAGAGATTTATTTAGTTTTAGTTTTTTTCTCTGGGGATAAAACATTCATCAAACATAACACTCGCTGTATAAACCTCCATTAATCATTGTATTGATCTAAAAATATAAACCTGATTCCTGCTGCAGAAGGACAGTTTGTGGTGAAACAGCGCCACCTGCTGGATTAAAGTCAAACTGCAGGAAAAAACAAACCTTAAAGGACGAGTTCAGATCTTTTCAAGTTTATTCTCATGGGAAAATAATATCCTTCCTAACAACACAGCTACTCTGTAAGAGGTTTTAAATGTGAGGCTTCAGCAGTCTGAGTTTGACAAACCAGATATTCAGTTAAAAAGCAGCAAATCCTCCTCACTTTGGAAAAACTGGAACATGCTAATTTAATTTAATCGATTCACCGTTTTAACTCTGCTGGTCTTTGGGCTGTAAATTATTCTACTTATTGTCAAAATAAAATCAAATTCAGGAAGTCAAAAGAAAAAATTAACAGCAAAATTCAAACGTCTCTGAATCGCTGAAAACAAAACTGAAACGTTGATCGAAATGTGTCATAATGTTCTGCAAATTACGGCTTCAACTATAATTCTATTCAGTTATTTTCGTTTTCATTTTCATATATAAAATGTCAGAAAACTGTGACAAATCGCTTGTTTTGTCCAAAACTTAAAAGATATTCAGTTTACAAAGATATAAAACTCAGATTAGATAAACTGAAACCAGGAAATGTTAATCGTCAAATCATTTATCAAGAAAAGTTTCTGATGAATTCTTTGGTCTGTAAATTAAACTAGATGCTGATATTTGTTGTGAATTTATTCTTTATTTTTATCCTTAAATTTGGTTTTATTTTAACAAACATATATATATATATATATATATATATAATATGAGAGAGAGAGACATTGATCGAAATGTGTCTTTAGTGCAGTTTAACAGCTGAAATATTCAACATCAGGGCTGCAACAACATTTATTATCAGTTATTTAATCGATTCATTATTTAGTCCAAGATGACGTCTTCAAATTGGTTTTGTCCTCGAAAACCCCAAAAAATATTTGATTTCCAAAGATCTTAAACAGAGAAAAGCAGCAAATCTTCACATAAACGGATCATTTCTGACATTTTTTCTTGAAAAACAAAAACTTTTGTCAATTAATTCTCTTTGTAATTGATTAATTGACTGATTGTTTCGGCTCTAAACATAATGGCTTCCTCAATATTGTGCAGCTGCTCCTTCGTCCATCCTCCTCTTCCTCTACATGGTTTTTAAAACACACACACACACACTCTCTCTCTCTGTCTCTCTCTCTGTCTCTCTCTCTCTGTCTCTCTCTCTCTGTCTCTCTCTCTGTCTCTCTCTCTCTCCGTCTCTCTCTCTCTGTCTCTCTCTCTCTGTCTCTCTCTCTCCGTCTCTCTCTCTCTGTCTCTCTCTGTCTGTCTCTCTCTCTCTGTCTCTCTCTCTCTCTCGGACAGAGGAATAATACCGTGCATGTTTGATTTCTGTAAAAGGCTTTGTTTTACTTTTAAAAGAAATGGAAAATAAAAGGAGTGAACAGCGATTATTTAATAAGTTATATTCATGTGGCGGTGATGGAAATCTGTACATGAACAAAGGTTTTCTCTGTACTCTACTGTGTACTTTTACTGTGTTTTCCACGCGGCCTGTAGCTCCATTAATCTCTCTGCTTACTGAAAAAACTACAGTGACCTTGTACAAAAAGAAACACACAGGACGTTTTATCTGCCGACGCACATAGAAGATTAAAACTAAACTGTCCTGTTCGATCTGGAGTAACGGAAAAAAACACATAAAAAAAACAAACTGTGGTTGAAAAGGAAAAAAAATCAGCGCACTTTTTGGAAATGTAATTTTTTAAAACCTCTAGTGTCAAAGTGTTTTTGTAAAGATAATAAGAACAATTATAACAATTTACACAACGCATGGACGTGTCGCACACATTGTCGTTATTTCACATGCACAAAAACATTTTTACATGTTCACTCTTCTCTTCACACGGGGGGTTTTACAGGGACAAAAAGGATATTTTAGGTAACGTAGAAGAGAAATTAAAGTGTATTAATTCAAAGTGTAAGTCTGGTGATATTCTATATTTTTCTTATTGACGACAAATCCCATGAAAAGATCCAAACCAACAGTGAATGAATCTACTAACAAGTACTGTGTGTATGACAGCCTGATATGATATTAAAAACACATCAGTGAGCCTCACTGTTGTTCCTTCATCACCATGAACACACACACTGGAGTTTATTTGGACTCAGTCCCACACACACCGTCCTGCTGCCTCAAATACTCACCAGAGCACCAAATGTGGATTCATTCACCGCTGAAAGTAGTCCCCAACAAATGCACTATTTCCTCCTGAAACTATATATTTGTGAGGTGTTTTTAAAGATTTACGTCTTCAGCAGGAACCAATGGGCTCGGAGCTGAGAGCCACAGACAGGAAGTCAGACAGGACAGAGACGGACTGATATGTTGGTTTTGGGTCTTTTAATGGGGTTTATAGACAATAAGAAAAATATAGAATAACACCAGACTTCTCCTTTGAGTAAATTAATGTACTAATGACTTAAAATTGTTATCTTATCACAGATATGTTGTATTGATCGGCTGATGAGTCACAAGGAATGTCAAATATATGTTTGAAATCATTTAGGAAAGTGTCATGACAGTTTGTCCACCAGAGGGCGCTGACAGGTTTATTTTTAAAATGCCGTGCTCAGTCTGCATCTGGGTCACTTATTTTACAGCAAACTGAAGACATCACTTTCAAAAGTGTTAGTTTGTTAAAAACAGAGTCTACAGTCATGCTATGAGCTAAATGCTAACTTCAGCATGCTAACATCCAGCTGAGGCTGAAAGTGTTGGACACATTAACATGTTGACCTGATGATGGCGCTATAGATGAAAAGTCAGAGGATCACCAGAGTTATTACAGTTCATCCTGAGGGGAACATGAATGTTTGTACAAAATGTGATGGACTGACAAACCGATATTTCCCTCCCTATAAACCAAATATCAATATTGGTTTTGGCCTCAAGAATCCAGCATCAGTCAGCCTCAACTTTAATCAAATTTAAATATTAACATAAAAATACATTTGTATAACTAAATACATCATATCTAAATGTAAACTCCTCACATTTCTCTGTGACCTCTCACTCCCCACAATATGTAGGAAAGAACACACTGAAGATTTACTGTAGTTTTTCTTGAAGTACATAATTTAAAAACATCTTCTCTCAGTATTTCACACAGACTCAAGCAGTTTCTTTTGTCATTTTTATTTCTGTAAGTCACTGAGGATCTACAGTATCACAATCAAACAAGAAACAAAGAAGAGATGAAAAGTTTAAAGAATATTTCCCTTTTTCCTCCAGTTTTACAGACATTAACTGACTCATTCTTCATTATGAAAAATAATTTTAATTCGCCTGAACCTAATTTAGCTTTGAAAGTTTTGTCAACCCAGTGCTGGGTTTTCAAATTAAGCCTTAACTTTTCAATGTTCATAACAGGTTTTACATAATGCTGTTTAACAGAGAAATGGGGATTATGCAGGGTTGTTTTGGGACAACGCTATGATTCATGTTATAGACAGGTGATAATGGTAACAGACAAAGAAAAGACCTGCTGACATTCGCCAACAAAAAGTACTAGGTACGATCAACTATAACTAAATAAATGTAAAATATTGCAGTTCCTGTGGTTTACTTCAGTGCTTCAGCAGGGACAACTATGTTTGTGGCACTTATGGTTTTTACCATCACAATACAAGGCCATTTGCATTTGCTAAATCAAATAAGAATTAGGAAGGTTTAAAAATTAAAAACTGCTTTTTTTTGGCTTTATGTAACAAGTGCAACGACTTTTAGGAAAATGCAGCCAGAAAAAGCTCTTGGAATGAAAATAACCAAAGAAAAGTCTTATTCGCAAAAACTTTAAATTCAAAAACAAGTTTGGCTCTAATCCTCTTTTGTATAAAGTTTTATTTAAGTCTAAAAATCTTGAACAAGATATGTGACACCAAAAGTCAGAATTTAGAGATTAAAGCTCAAAATCTTTTTACTTTTGTGAGGTTTTTCCTCGCTGTGATGAAATCATCTGTTCAAACTTTTTTCTCCTGACTTTGAGAACGATGTGAAATAATTATCGTGTGACCTTTACAAAACCATGGTTGTATGAAAACAGCAGATTCTGAGAAAATTAAAAAGCCCCGCCCCCACATGGCACTGACAAATCAGATTCACTCAACATATCTGAAAGAAATAATGTTGCAGATCTTTTCGAAGCTGCTTTGTGTTAGAAAATGAAGCCCAGAGGTGTTTTTGTTACAGTTTCCACTGATCTGATCTCAGCAGCAGTCAGGACTCAGTGAGGTAAGGCACTTTGGGCACACGGCCCTCTTTAACTGCATGTACTCCCTCTAATTCAAGAACAAACAGAAACTCCAGAACCTGTACATCAAGCTAACAGGACACAGGTGGTGTTCCTCTAGTACGCTGGAGAGTTGTACAGCTCCTGGTATTTGGGAGGAGCCGAGGTGAAGATGGTGGGGACCGACACCATGATGTGGGGTCTGTTGATGTAACGCATCTGGTGGATCATGGTGGAGGACAGAATCAAGCCCATCAGCTGGAGGGAAACACAGGGAGGTGAGTCAAGATCAGTCTTCACATCAAAGCTTCTGAATTCAGTCAGAACAGACAGAGCAGTGGAAAGTCTGCTGTGCTTTAGTTTGGAAACTCGAAATGATTAATTGACAACACTTTTGATAAATCGATAAGAGGTAGAAAACATGGCCAGTGTTATAACAGCTTATATAAATAAAGCAACTTTATGGAAACCAGGAAAATGTCAGGTTAGAGGTAAATACGAACGCAGCACTCATCCTGGTATTTCCAAAAGTTTCTATTTTTGCCACCTTTGATAAGACATCCGTCAGCTCCGGCTAACAGCCAACATGACACTCATATTCACAACACAGACCACACAGAGTTAGCTCTGCAGGAAGTGAAGAACAGAGTCCCAAAACGTCACAGAACGGAAGCACAGAAGTAACATTAGAAAAAAAGCTGTGAGGTCTTAGCCAAAAATGGTGCTTTTGTGTAGGTGCAGTTGAAGCTTTGCACCACCTCAGCCGAGTGTAAAAAACCCCCACTGTGGTTCATTAGATAACACTGTTAAAGGTCAGCTAGCAGGAAACAAGCGAACAGATAAGCTCGCTCATATATACACTACTGCAGACAGGCAGGTGTGACTCAGTCAGTAGTTTTTTTGCACGAGTCGTTCTGATACAGAACAGCATGAGTGTCGCATGTGGTGTTAGATTTAGCCTCCTGGATCAAAGCCTGCATTAGATCGCTGAAAATGCATGAAATAAATCTAAAATAAGTGGTGTTGATGCTCACCGCCAGCGCAGCCAGAGTGAAGAAGATGCCGACGACGATGTTAAACATGAGATTGATGTAGTGCCTGATGAAGTAGCTGCAGGGCTGCAGACGGGAGGAGAGAAAAGGTCACTTCTGTTTCACATGTGGTCTTAGTTTGTCTTCAGGTGGCACACATTCACTATCAATCTGCTTTGAGTTCAAATAAAGTTTAGGCTCCACTGACCTTAGAGTAGATGGACTTCCGCATCCTGGTATGCTAGAAGAAGAAGAAAAAACGTTAGTAAGCTGCGTTTAAAAACAATATGTGAAGATAAAGTTGTTCGTGTGTCTTAAACTCACTCTGTCGTAGATGATCTGACACTCTCCCTTGATTTTGGGGCTGCACAGACAGGAGTCAGGGATGTTCCCCTCCCAGTCCTCATAACTGAACAGACCACAGCAGTGCAGCTAAACACCAGAGAAGAAGAAGAAGAGGAAATAAACAGGAGGGTTATTGATCAGCGTCAGGAACAGGAAGAAGAGATGTTACAGTCAATGTAAATGAGATGATGAATAGTTTTCTAGCGATCGATTAATCAACTAATTGTTTCAGCCCTGATCACATGACCTTCATCCGTAGATGGAGATTGGCCAGTTGTCATGGACTCATATTTCCATTCTTACTGTTAGAGGACTTTATTATGTTACATGCTGAAAGAAACCTCATAAATCTACAACAATGACACCCTGCAGCAGGTGTGTGTGTGTGTGTGTGTGTGTGTGTGTCTTACCTCTGTCTGCAGGCTTTCAGTAATGTTCTTCGTGTTGTCTGAAGCTTTGTCCAGAGGCAGCTCATCATGGGCCATCTTCTCCAACCCGTGCTCAATCTACAAACACAAACACAGAGAGAGACTTATTAAGGGATGTGAATTAAGTTGACATTTTTATCAACAGCAGGACAAAAACTGATTATCAACAGGTGAATTGCAAGAGTTTTAAAGTTTTAATTCTTACAATTTTCATAACGTAAAACCTAACTTTTGACGCAATTTTTTCAGCAACAGTCATTCAATGTATTTATATTCAGTAATTACCTCTGTATAGAGTAGCTTTCATTGCTAGTGCCACCACTCCCAGTTTCACAGGAAACAAAGCTGTTTTTAATTTGATCTCAGTGACATCAGCCTCACTATTGTTCACTCTCCTGCAGCCAGATCAAGTCACTAACTAGCTAATGCTAACTAGCTAATGCTAACCCAACATTTCCTGCTGCTGCTCCACATTAAGAGTCATTTTGTTCGGGCGTGCACGGCTCTTCTCAGCGATCTTAAGGATTACAACTTTAAAAATGGTTGAATTACTCGACACGCGACAGAAAAACAAAATAACTACAATTTATTCTTTACAGTTGGGGTTGTTCAGCTCTAAAGACAGTACAGCGAACTGAACAACCCGAACCGTTAAATCTCTTCTCCTGTGTGCAGCAGAACCAGCAGCAGAGCGTCAGGGTTGTTACCTTGGGGATGATGGTGGCAGCGAAGATCCCAGCTCGGAGCATCACCAGACATCCAATAATCATAAACACCAGGAACTGCAGAGGAAGACAGGAAAAGACCATAACCGTAAATCCACTAAATTGTTTTTAAGGGAGAAAAATGTGCTAATACAGCGTTTCCCCAGGTCAGCTGTCAGGTGGAGGTGGAGGACTACGTACTCTCTTACAGAATCTCTTGAAATTTAAACTAACTATAGTACTTTTGGTCACCGAGGGGAAATGAAGTGTTGAACAGGAACAAACCTGCTGCTCTCTTTGTAAACCAAACTCAAAACAAATTAAATTAAGACAAAGAAAACATATCTCCTTTGTACTCATTTCCACAGGACGTATATATCTGTGGGTTTTACCCTCAAGAGTCACTGATGACATAAAAAACCTGGACATTTCTTAAAAGGTTCAACCTGTGCGTCTGTTTTAGGAAATTGAGTCAGTACGTTTCCTGTTTGCTGTGTGATGAAACTCTTTCAAGATTCTCATGAAGTTTCATCATCCTGTCAGCTGATCTTTGTACTCACCACGATCAGGGACGCTCTGTTCTCGTTGTGGGCCCCACAGGCTCCCAGGATGGCCGTCACCATGGTAACGGAGCCCACGAAGTAGAGGATGATGAGGCAGATGGTCCGGCCCCCCACCTGGAGGCAGAAGAGGTGAGTGACAGGTTAATATTTTGTTTTTTTTAAAGACTTTGGGGGTTTTGTAAACTCCATATTTGAACAGTGTTTGTTCTTACATAGCTTTCCCATAGTTCTTCGCCGCTGGTGATGGCACCAACATTACACAGCACAGCGAGCATGATGGCGCCTCCGCCAACAATCTGAAACCAGAAAACAGTTTGATCAGATCCAACAACTAAAAAACACAAAACAGGAAGTGCCTCTTTACCTCACCAAAGTAAGTCCATTAAAACAAGATAAATGTGAGGGGCTGCGAGGTGAGTCTACACAAGATTATATTTGTTTTCTTTTACATGTTCCTGTTTTCTTTGTTTTGTGCTAAAGATGTTTAAAATAATTTATTATTAAGTTGGTGTCACCATTACATCGCTAGTACCATTGTAGAGCACTGACAAGCTGATTTTGACACTGTGACATGGCCCGCTCAGTTTACCGGTTGGTATATTGTTATCAGATCTGCTAATCTGTAATGTGCACCTCGCAAAACAAAGCTGGAAACTGTTTGAGGGAGAAAACCAGAACAGCCCGTCTTGTTACTGTAACTGAACACCAGGAGCTTTTATTGTGAAAAAGGCCCAAAGCAAAGCTTTCTGCAGAACAAAACAGCTGCGAACTATTAAATGTAATTATTGTTTAGCCTTCAGACTGACTGGAAACCAGCAGAGAAACAAACAAAACTCAAACCAAAGCAGTGCTCGACTTTAACAGGAAATCCATCTGAAACTATTTGGATCATCTTGTAACATTTGATGGTTCCAGCTTCTTCAGGGTTGGATTTACATTATGTTTTCATACGTTATAGTAAATTTAATAACTTATCAAGACGTTTGCATCACCTTGAATTTTCACTACTTTTTCACATTTTAGAAGAAGTTTTAATTGCAGCCTTAACCAAGAGACTGCCTAACAATTCTTAAAATACATAATAATAAAAAGGATTTACAATAAAGGCGAGATAAACCTTAAGATAAACACAGGCGGTGGAGGTGAGATAAACAGGATTTCCTACAAAAAGCACCAAACTCAGTAAACAAACAGAAAAAAAACAAAGACACTAACTTAAATACTGGCCTGGTAATGTTAGAAAAATCGTCTGATAAAGCTAATTAAATTAAAACATTTAGCTAAACTTTATTTTTGTGTCAAACTCACCAACAATCCCAACACAGTCGGTGACTGTGAACATTTTTGACAAACTGATGACATTGCAATATCTACATTATACATTACAAAACTACGAAACATTAATTTAGAAGAAACTTTTGTTTCTTCTGTTGCAGTCTGCACCGGAGTTAGAATATAGATTAGCATCCAAACATTGTTGTTTTTCTCATTTAAAACCTTACTGCTGAGTAAACCTGCTAATTTAAGATTGGTTTAAGTATTTAAATACAAATAAATCTCTATTAATATAGAAATTATGTCCTAAACCCGAGAGGACGGACAGACTCCGACCTCCCGCTTTGAACTCACCGCGAAGAAGACGTTGAAGATGGTGAAGGTGCGTTTGAGGCACGGGTTGACCAGTTGAGCCATGTTTAAGGGTGGAAGTGCAACACAAATACAGTAAGCTGTTTAGATCCGTGAAGGTCCGACTGCAGCGTTGAGAAGTGGGAGCTGGAGGGTGAGCTGCTTTTAAGCGACACGGAGAGCCCTGCGGGCGGCGGGGCAGGACTTCCAGTAAATGGCAAGGCGCGGGGAGCCGCCTACCATGGATGTATGAAGAGAACTGGATACAGCGGCCTACCCATATATGGACTCTTCCGGGTTCCGCTGTGCTGTTTAATAACACGGGAGAGTCGGAGGGAGGGATCAGATGGCTCTGGGGCGGACGGGAAGGCCTCATTACGGGAACAAATGATTTTCCACGGTATTCGGGTGAGGCTGCCGAGCATTTAAGGTCTCTGCGCTGAGAGGCTGGGTCTGGGAGTGGAGGGACATTGTGTCCAAACATGACTCCCTCCCCCAAAAAAAATCCAGATCCCAGAAATGACCGGTTTCTTTTACTTTCAGTAAACTCATTATAGGAGGAGGTGAAAACAAGCACATCTACTAAAACGGAATTCTGCTGTTTAACTTTCCACTTGGGCTCTGCTACACTGCAAGGACAGATATTATACTTTTTACTCCACTACGTTTATTTGCAGCACTTCAAGTACAAGTTTGAGGTACTTGTACTTGAGTATTTCCATTTTCTGCTACTTTCTACTTTCTACTCCACAACAATTCAGAGGTGAATGTTCTACTTATTTCTCCACTACATTTATTTAATAACCTAAGTTACTTTGCAGATTGAGATTAATAATGAGATAAATTATGATGTATTATTTTAGGTTAGAATAAGATAAATGTTTATTGATCCTGGGCCCCCTGAGCCCGGTAGCCCTGTCCAGTATTGCATGTACACCCTGTCAGAAACTAAGTAATATTAGACTGTGCTTTGGTGTGAGTCTTTGTTTGCACCTCTTTGATGAAATATTCAGAAAAACTCCATAAATACATTTCCATAAAGTTTGTCTTCAGTGTTTCATGTTGTGTTTTTAACAAACACAAATAACCTGCCTAATGAATGACCAACAGGTCTAACGGCTGCCTGATAATAAAGTTAACTTGCTGTTAGAAAAGCCAACAAACACGTTAAGAAAGGATGAAGAGATACGAGCAGAAAGATAAAGATAGAGTGAGATGGTGGAGAAAAAGAAATAATGAAAAGTGAACAGACAGAGGGATTATGTTAAACCTGCTTTCAAGGAAAAACATGTTTTGAAATCCCACAGTGGTTCTCTGGAAACCCACAAAGCCCAGCCCATCATGTAAAACAGATGTGGTGGATAGATCAGGGTCCTGTGCAGGTGCTGCTGCAGTGACTCGCTGCAGAGGAGCACGAGTAATTAAAGCTTCAGGAGACGAGCTGTTCGAAGCCTGGAGTTCAAACAAGAGCTGATTCCTGAGAAACACATTCATACTTTATTAACTGTTGAGGGTTTGTTTTATCTGTGTCTCGCTTTTGTCTGTCCTCCGGCACGCTGTACATTCAGTCGAAGCAGATGATTAATTGTTGATGTTGCAACATCACGACTGATGAGTAATCTGACAACATGTACTTACTATCAGGACGATCAGGTAACAGCGATTAGTCAGGTGAGAACTTTTCGCTTTTCGTGTGAACAACTAAGTGCAACACTGTCTGTGAGCTCTGTTATCTCCATAACCCCACCCCCACCACCACCACCACCCGGTTCAACGCTTTCGTTTTCACGCAACAACATAACACAGCAACAAGAAGCTACAGTCAATTCAGTTTAATTCAAAAGGCTTTATTGACATGAACATTTGCCAAAGCAGCAAAATACAATTTGTCCAAATATTTGGACAGCACACAATAACAGTAATACTAACATTAACACATTAAGATTACAGTATATACAGTAAAATATATTGAGATGGGTATATCAAATATCTCTCCAATTACATTTCAACACATCACGTTACACTGTGTGTGTGTGTGTGTGTGTGTCAGTTTGAGGCATGTTGATATATAATATTAATATAATTGTCTTCTTCTCCTGTAGGAGTATATTCATTTTGAGAGCTCATTAAGCTCTTTGAAATCTGAGATTACGGAGTTGAACCTGTTAAAGTAAGTGTTCCTTATTTCACATTATAGTGGCCACATATTCTGTTTTCTTTTGGCTGCCATGATTTTTTGTGTCTTCCTCTTTCGATTGCCAGTTTGAACTGAGCCTCTGAGCCTGTACCTGGTTAGGATCTGTCTCTGCTCTCCATCTCGGACAGTAGAGATATCATGCCTCTTTCTGGGGCCAGATAACAATCGGATCTACTTTGGCTTTTAGTTTCTTTTTAGTTTAGCAGCTCTGCTAATGTTAGCATGTTATCAGGCTCGTAATGACAATGCTAACATGTTGATGTTAAGCAGGTGTAATGTTTACCACGTTCACCATCTTAGTTTAGAGTGTTAGCATGCTATCGTTTGCTAATTAGCAGTTAAAGTACAGCTAAGGCTGATAGGAATGTCATGAAAAGTATTGGACAAATTAAAATGTTGACCTGATGATGGCGCTAGAGGATGAGCAAAGTTATTACAGTTCATCCTGAGGGGAACATGAATGCCTGAACCACATTTCATCACAATCCATCCAATAGTTGTTAAGATATTTCAGTTGCCATCAATAGACAAAAACAAGCCCAATCTGCAACTAGTCTCATTTATTTTCATTTCAAGTGACTCTTTTGATAAAAAAAAAAAAGCCCAAATTCACTTACGTAGACATGACAACATTGGAAGAAACCCAAGCGGCGGCATTGTGTCCTCTGATTGGTGTATTTCAGCCAATCAGATGTTATATAACTGGATTTGAAGGCTGCACAGAGAATGCTGCTGTAATTCAAACACAAATGAGGCTAATATTAAGACATAATTCAAATTCAAATGCAAAAGTTCAGTTTGCATTTTACATACATATACATTGTTGAACTGATTAATGAAGTGTTGGCTAAACAGGCACACGTGCACTTGATTACTATGTAAAGATGGATTCTTAGGGAGTATAGCTGCACAAAATGTGGTGCTTTTGTTTTCTTCTGGAGCCCTTCTATGAGCTGTAGGTGAACTTCACTCACAGGATCACGATTAGCTCGGGGTGCTCCAATACGTTGTTTGCAGTCACGTGATTTCGATGATGCTCGAAATTCAGAATGAGGCAGGAAGTGAAAAGCAGAATGGACGAGATGGAGGAAAGCCCGTCCTGTGCTAGTTATTGTTTACTCATTGTGTCGTCCCAGTCAAAACGCCCAATTCATTCTTAGATTATGGCTAAAAACCTATTTTGAGGTCACATTGACCTTTGACCCAAAAGGGTCACCTACTCAGGGTCCAATATGGTGAAATATGGTCACAGTCTCCCCTTCTGTTCCTGAGTTATGGTGTTGAATAATGGCCAAAAAAAGGACATTATGTCACAGAGAAGGTGACCTTTGACCTTTTGGGTAAGAAATGTCATCACTTCATCGTTGTATCTCATTAAACATCTGTGTGAAGTTTTGTCACAATTGCCGCATCAATTCTTGAGTCACAGTGACCTTTGAGTCAAACGTGTCACCAATTCATCTTTCAACCAACTGTGAAATATGGTCATCAATTCTTGAGTTATGGCCAAAAAAACGTGTTTTGTGAGGTCACAGTGACCTTTGACCTTTGACAACATAATTCTAATCAGTTCATCTTTGAGTCCAAGTGGACGTTTGTGCCAAATTTAAAGAAATTCCCTCCAGGCGTTCCAGAGATCGCGTTCACAAGAATGTGACCTGAACACAAGGCTGCGGTCCCTGAACTCCGGTGGCCACCTACTCTGACAGGTTGTACAGCTGCTGGTAGGCAGGCGGTGGGTCGATGAACATCACTGGTGCAGACGGCGGCGTGTTGGGCTTGTTGGAGGTGTACATCTGGCAGATCATCACTGCAGAGAGCACTGAATCCAGCAGCTGCAGGGAAACGGTTCATTTGGAGAAAAGACACTGACACTTTTCACTTGCTAGCATGCTTGCTAACACTCCTCCCCAAAGTCAGCTGAGAAGATGGATATTAGTTTAATCTCTATGTGTCCAGTACAGAGAAGTGTTTAGCCTAGCTTAGCACAAAGGCTGAAAGTACAGGGAAACCGCTAGCCTAGCTCCATTAAAAGATAACAGAAAACAACTCCTCCTCAAAGTCCGTCTTATTTACATGTTGCATCTTGTTTATTGAACAGATGTAGAAATAGAGATGTGTAAACAAGATATTGTGGTTTTAGCAGCAGTTAGCGTTAGCACCTCAAAGTGGGGTGGCTAGGTTTAAGCTATGGCCTAACTCTTCTGTAAGACTAGCTTGTTGGCTAACATGACACAACATGTAGCTAAAAACAACTTTGGAGTTGTTGGATGTGTTTTTTCTCTTGGTTTAGAGGTAATTTGACACCACAGCAACTACTGGACAGTTGTCTCAAACGCTAACAAATTGTAAAAGTTTGAAATGAAGCCATAACTAGTTAGCTTCAGTGTCTTAACCCCTGGTTGTAGTCAACAAAAGCCATCCCACTCTTGACTGAGATGGAAACTTAGCTAACAAGGTACAACATATAAATCAGTTCCAGCGCTAAGCTAGGCTAGCAGTTTCCCCGATTCCACTCTTTGTGCTAAGCTAGACACATCCTGAACCTATCTCTGTACCGGACACGCAGAGTTGAAACTGATATCCATCTTCTCATCTGAGTAAGAAAACATGAGGAATTCCAAAAATATCAAAGCATTCAATAAAATATTTCTTTAACTTTTGGATGTTTTGTTTCATGTCCGATTCTTTATTCTACATTATGTTTGCAGATTTTTTTCCAGATTAAAAATGAGTGAATACATTCCTCAACATAAAAAGCTAAAAATCCAAATACATTCAACTCACCGCCAGGACAAACAGAGTGAAGACTACGGCCAGCGTGATGTTAGAATTTGTTATAACAGAAACCATGAAGAGGGGGAAGCAGTTCTGGTGATGGAGGAGAGAGAGACACCACTGTTAAAGGCTCAGTTCACACAGAAAACATTTTCTCCCTTCCGCCTAGTGGTATCTACTAAGTTTAAATTATGATAATAAGAAGTCCTGTTTGAGGTTAAAAGCAGTAGAGTAGCCAGAACCAAACATTTGGCTGTGCCTCAGAAAAACTGGATGTGCCAACAGCTGGCTACGGACTAATTACGTAGCATCCCGTAGGTTAGCTATCCCAAACAGTACTCGCTACTGGGACAACTAACGTGAACAATTATGCATGTGTCAATTTCTTTACATCTGCTTGTTTTTTTCCTGGCAACAGGCTACTCAAGACAGTCGGGTTTGACAAAAACAATTAAAATCTTATTTGAAATTGAGTGTTTACTATTGCTATTATTTCTTTCGGACAAAACCTTTTGTAGATATTTTTGTAGCGTCCGAGCTGCGCCCTTCAACAAGAGTCATGTGACGCTATAGGGGGCGGGGCTGGGGCTGCAATTGCCCAGTATGCACTCCTAGATGTTTAATGTTGTGATTTATTATTGAATATGACATTTGCAAAGTTCACTGTGTTCTAGTGTTGCTGTTGATGTGTAGTTGGATGTGTGCTCACCTGCCCTTCTTGTGAAGTGTAGCCTGTTTGAGTAACCACTTATTTCGAAGCGCTCTGAATGAACAATAAAATCTTAAATATTCACAAACATTCTCATCATGACATGTGGGAGTGCCAGCCGTCATTCTGAGTGACACACCCCAGCACACCTGTGCCCACAGGGCCGGTGGAAAGGTTGTTCACCATCCTCTTATTGCTTCACAGGCATTATAACACGATGATTTACTGACAATTCAAACAAACCATGAGTCAAAGTGGTCGTCTGTCCACTGACCTGCCTGAAGACTGACTTCTTCTGCAAGAAAAGGTTCAGCAGAAAGTTCTGGAAGAGAAAACAGAGAGAAACTCACTTGTCTGTTTGTGTGTGTGTTCATGTACTTCTATCTTTGTGAGGACTTTTGAAGTGTTAGACCCTGATGTTGAGGAAGTGAGTTCATTTTGTCCGTCCAGTCCTCACTTCTGTAAGAGCTGTTTGAGGTCTAAAATAGTTTCCTAGTGCCATCAAAATTTGTGTTTTTGCCAATGGAGTCTGTTGGTTTTGAGGAGAGTGATGTAACAGCTGTTTCTGGTTGGGGGGGGAGGACGCGCCCATTTGTTTTGGTCTGAGATGCTGGTGCTCTAGTGCGACATCTAGTGGCAGCGAATGTCATATATTTATTCTCAGGAATTTTATTGATGTTTCCTTGCTTTGATTTGTTCTAGTTATTTATAAAAATTTGTGTTAAATATTTATTCAAAGGCTTTTCATTGTAATTTTTGTAACTGGGAACCACTATGGTTTTCAAACGTGCTACATAAACAATTTAATTTTTACTCACTTAGTTACAAAACTTTCATTTAACAAAAGACTCTCAAATGTTGCTGAGACTAAATTGTCTGTAATCGTCAAAATTTTGATGTAAATCAGGAACTTTCTGATCAAAGAATAGTCTGACCAAATATTTGTCATCCTTAGCACCAAGTATTGATAAGTGTCGTGTCTGCTCAAATTCATAATCTTATTCTTTGATCAGATAGTTCCTGATTTAAATGTTTTTACATTTTCAGACTGAGTTCTGTCTCTGTGCTTGTAGAAACCAGTAGCTTTTATCACATGAACCTTTTATTGCATTCAGTATTGTGTGAATACTACTGGCACTTTTAACGTCTTAAATTGTCTCTAAGTTTTTATCGGGCCTCGCTGCAAAAAGAATTTCTTATTGTTGGTCGGATACTAAAAATGTGAACTAAACTGAACTGTATTTTATTTAGACAAAGCTCTTGTACGGCTGCTTGTGTTTGGACAACAGTTTGGCTTGTTAATGTTTATATTTCTCAAAGTATAGTAACGTTTTGGTATCAGAACTAAACTCAGGTGTAGTATTTCAAACTCACTCTGTAGCTGACGGTCTGACACTTGTCCTCCATCTCCTCCTCCGGGTTGCACAGACAGGATTTGGGGATGTTCTCCTCCCAGTCCTCATGACTGAACAGACCACAGCAGTGCAGCTAAACACCAGAGAAGAAGAGCTAGTGCCCCCTGCAGGCTGCAAGTGTTCATTACACCCCAAACAACAGAACAACATGCTGATTCATCTGTTCTTACAGTCTTATTGAGATCCACCGTCTCATCTAACTTTTAGAAAGAAAGCAGATACGCTTATTTATTTTAATGTGAAAATACAGACTTCTGCGTTCACTCTGAGAGTGTGTGTGAGCATCTTACTGAAGTCTGCAGAGCTTCGGTCTGATTCTTGATGTCGTCTGAAGCCTTATCCAGTGGAAGAAATGAACGCCACCTTTCCTCCATCACAGTCTCCAACTGCAAACACATCAGGAATAAAATGCAATGCAAGACAATGTAGGGCTGCAACTAATGATAATTAGTTATAATTATATGATTATGATTAATTCAGTTACTTGATTAGTCCATAAAATGTCAGAAAAAAGTGAAAAATGTAATTAAACAAACGAGATACAACATCAGTGAGCTTTAGAGGTGTTGGTAGGTTTATTTCTGTACTTTGGACAGAGCCATGCTAGCTGTTTCCCCCTGCTTCCAGTCTTTATGCTAAGCTAAGCTAACCACGTCCTGACTCCAGCTCTAGGATTTAACACACAGACATGAGACTGATATCGATCTTCTCATCTAACGCTTGGACAGAAAACACATATCTCAAAAAATATTAAACTTTTAAATTTAGACTATTTTCTTGTTTATCAGAAAATCTGTGATGGAAGAAGTGTTGGATCTTTTACCAAAGTAAAAGTGGTACAGTATAAAAATATTACAAGTAAAAGTCAGGCATTCAACATCTTATTATCAGCAAAATGTATTTAAAGTATCTGAAGTAAAAGTACTTGTATGCAGAAAGCCCCATTCAGTTATACTGATGACCAGATGGACCTCAAGATGGAGGTGACTTTTAACAACTTGGTTGTTATAACACCAGTTGTTATAAAACTGGTGTTTTATAATCTGATCATTTGTTTTACATGTAAAATATGAAAAGTTACAAGATTTAAAATACATGCAGTGAAGTACAAAGTACAATATTTGCCTCTGAAATGTACGGAGTGGAGTAAAAGTAGCATAAAATAGAAATACTACAGTAAGTACCTCGAAATTGTACTTGAGTAAACAGACTTACTGAAGAAAACATCATTGACCTTCATTTTAATATAGTTGTTATTTCATGTCAGTGTGTCAGAGCTGTGGGACTGAGGTTGCTGAATGTTGACGGCGGGGCGGCCATTTTGTCTCATTCACTACTCCCTGCTCACTATCTATCAAAGGAGTTCTGTGTAGAGGACTATACAGTGAGCTCATCGGACACAGTTAAAAACGTACAAGTACCAGCTTCATTATGAGCTTAAATTTACGGAATTCATAAAATACTAAATACGTCTCAGGTTTAAGTTCATGTTAACAGACTGGATTACAGTTTTACAACTGTTTTAGCTGCAACCAGGGCGGACTGGGATAATAACTCAGGCCAGGAATCCAACGTCAGCCCAGGCCAGTCTCCACACATTAATAACAGCGTTTTGTTGAAATATTTTCTCTGTTTACTGTTTGCCTGTAACATATTTTTTTAGTTTTATTACTACACACAAAAACTGCTTCATAATACACCCAGAATAGTTAAAAACAGCCGAGTGTCCTCAGCTTCAAGAGTGTTTCTTTTGCACCATTTCCTCTGACTGTCGCTCTGAGTAACTGCATCACTTTCACCTGACAGAGCAGAGTATACAGATCTTTATTTCCCTGCTTTTCCACAGAGCATCAAGTGTTGATACCATTTATTAGTTTTTGAAATATAGAATCAACTCGAAGGATATTGTGATGCCCTGCTAGCATGTTTTCTTTTTAAGTACTAACCATATCCCTTTCTTGTGAACACATCTGTCATTTTGCATTTAGCTGCGCTTTCATCCTGGGCTTTTCTCCTTTAAATGCGCTCCCTCTCAGCTCCACCTCAGCTCCACCTCTTCTCTTTCTCCTGTGTGTGCGTTCTCCAAGTTACAAATGGTCGGGGTTGTTGGTTACCTTTGGTCGGGCGACGGCATCAGCGACTCCAGCTCGCAGCATCAGCAGACTTGCAGTGACCGAACACACCAGGTTCTGCAGAGGAAGAGAAACCCAAAGCAGAAATCTCACAACACCAACTGACATCTGTCTCTGAAATGTCTGCCTCCACCCCAAAACAATCTCACTTCTATGTAAGATAATCCACAGATCATGCTGCTTATTTAATTTATTTCTTTCATTTTCACTCTTTTACTCATATTTATTATAAAGAAATGTTTGTTTAATTTGATCTGGTTTTCCGTTGCATATAAAACAATATATTTTCATTTTAATGAGTCACTTAGATATAGAAAATGACACATTTCTATGGCATGTTATTATATTATATAGTAAAACAGATGTTGACGCTGCGTTCAGCCTCTGCAGGCCTGTGTCTTCATGGCTAGATGCAGGGGAGAAAGTGTTTTGTATCTCAGGGTCTCTTGTACTGACTCGTGTCCTGCTGTGCACCACGAGTGACCTGAACTGTTAGCTGCCAATACGTTTAGTTTCTGCTCACCACAGTCAGAACCACCCGGTTCATCTTATGGGCTCCATAAGCTCCCAAGATGCCCATCACCATGGTAAAGGAGGCATGGATGCAGAGGACGATGTGACGAGTCGTCTGAACATCCACCAGGATAACAGAGAGACAGAGTCCACCCGCAACCTGGAACATGAGAGGACAGCAGGAAAACCACCACAAACTCCATCAAAGAGAGACGGGGAAACGTGTGAAACTATCTTTTCTACTTGTTGTTCTACCTTTTGATTGGCGTGAATTCTGTTGGAAATAAAATACATGATACATGAAAATTTCAATGAGAGCCTTTGCTACTTTTCTCTGTTATATATCATTATAAACTGAATATCGTTGGACTTTTGGTTGAACAAAACAAGACATTTGAAGACGTCACCGTGGATTTTTTACAGTCCAAACAATTAATCGAAAAAAATAATTGGCCGATTAATCGATAATAAAATAATCATTAGTTGCAGCCCTAATGGTGCCATACAAACAAACTGTATATCACTGCTGTTAAGTTTCAGTTCAGGCTTCCCTGCAGTCACAATGCAGCTAATCTGTAATATTTTCCATTTATCAAACTGACCATAATTCAGGCAGTTTGACACAGAGTGAGTCACATGATTGCTTAAATAATTAATCAATCAATCAATAACAGACAGATTCAGTGAAATCCAGCTTTTACATTTTGTTTAAATCCTGACTCATAAACGCACCTCATGTATTTCACCAGCAGAGGTCCCTCACATCCTCTCTCTCTCTCTCTGTCTGTCTTCATCTCTGTTCTCCTCTACGCACTTTGGATCTTCTCACAAAAGCCTCTAAATGTAAACAGAGCCTTTTTCTGCTTTAAAATCCACCAGTTACTCACCACGAGGAAGATGTTATAGCTGACGAAGAGACGCCTGAGCCAGGGGTGGACCGGAGTCATGCTGCTGCTGCTGCTGCTGCTGGTTGAAAATGTGCAGTGATGTTGGTGTGAGTTGACTGTTGTTCAGAGCAGGAAGTCGATGTCGAGACAGACGATGGGCAGGGCTTCATGTAAAAGATGGGAGGAGGTATGAGAAGCTCAAGGATTAGATATTGAGGAGGAGACAGGCTTCACACTGCAAAGAACAATAAAATCCACTCAGAAAAATCCACTTTGAGAATGTTTACATGGACTCCACTTTGTTGGAGTCGTCAGCTATGAAAAATCAAATATCATAAGTGATTAACAACAGAAATGAGGGTTTTACTCCTTCCACTGCCTGTGCCAGACCAGTTTTCCGAACCTTTTCCGCATGTGACCCCTTAAAACAAAGTAATTTCTATTTTTGACCCAACAACCAAAGAGTGATTTCTCTGTTTCATCTGAATAACTTTTAAATGGCTAAAGAGGGAAAATTCTCCAGTAATTCACAACAAAAAAAGAGCATACATTAGAAGAACATCCCAAAATAATTCCTTGACCTTGCGTCCACATATCTGTGATAAAATATTGTAAACTCAAGGTGTATTTGCTATCTTTCTCCTGAGTTTTTTCGTCTCTCTTGGCCTTCTTCAGTGAATGACACCAAAGGCTGTGGGTTACAGTCGAAAGCTTCAGAAAAAGCTATTCAGTCCGTTGAGTTTAGAATACTTTATCAAATATCAATTTATCTTGTGACCCTTTGGGAGGTACTGACAAGATTGGGAACCACTGCACATTAGTATCCTAGTTATAATCTGGTTTTTGTTGTATCCCAGTTATGTGTTTACTTCCTCTGGTTTTTAGAATCCACAGTATTTTTGCTGAAATATGCAGATAGAATTTGGGATAATCTGGCATATAAACACCATATCCAGGTTTCTGATCTCTGTTTGTCCTGTGCTGCAGTGGTTCCTTATCTTGAGTTACAGTAGTTACAGTAAATCAAAAACATATGATGATAAAGGATGTAATGATGGTCTACATGCTGAAATGGAAGTCTGGCATCGGTAATGTAGAGGATAAATTACATTACTGATGATCAGATGGAGCAGACAAATCAAATAGAGTGGTTCGTACATGCAGCCAGAAACCAAGGCAGAGTTCATCCTCAACTGCTGGTTGGCACAGAAGTGCCAGAGAGGACAGCTGCCTGCTGCTTAATTAGAAAAGTCAATAAGAAACAAATTAATTGTAATTAGCTAAAAGAGCTGCAGTTGGTAAGAATTTTGATTTAGTTTTATACTTCTTAACTATATAAACATCCACTTATGTTTCTAACAAATAGAGTTAACATAGCTAACATTGATGCTAGTGTTGGCAGAACCGGAAAACCTCTTTGACTCTGTAACATCAGGCACTGTTCCAAGATGGCTAGCCTTGTAGTCACACCGGATAAATAGCATTTTAGCCTAAATTGGACATTTTAGCAGTTAGTTAACAAGCGAAACCAGATTCAAACAAACTTGTTAGCTCTTTTTTAATTGGTGGAATAAGATTTTATTTAGATATAGCTTTAAGCTAGCGATTGGTGATGGTGGCGGCCATTTTGCCACCAGTGAATTAATTAGTGGAGATTTCGTAGGTGTCAGAAAATCCTTTTATATCTTCGATTTATTATTACAACTAATGCTTTCTCCACTCGACTTCTCATAATTACGGTTTGTATGATATGACATATCACACGTATTTTAATTTCAGAGCATACGAAGTGACACTGCATTAGCATAGAGTTAGCTAAATTAGAATTGAATAGCTAACATGCTAATAACCTCAAGTGTTGCTAGCGGAGCTTGGATCACTTGATTAAAATCTCCAAATTTTATGGGAGTCCATCAGTAGTTGACGTGGACGTTTTTACACACTTTGCTGTTTGTAAGTGGTTTGTATGAAGCAATGTTATGTCAGCTTAAATGCGGTATTGGCATGTTAATGAAACATGCTAATTCATTTTAGCATAGTAGCTATATTAGCATAACCTTACAATAGAGAGAATAACGAAAATCCGTTATTACAGTTGGAGGTAATGTTAGTCTATCATGAATGGAAGTGGAGATTTTGACTTGTTGGTGGCGCTACATAACAATTTGGAGGGTCAATATAATTATTTAAATGTACACATTTTATTTGTATCAGTAGCTAGTTGTTAAAATATTTACCCCTGGGCCAAAGTGTTGGACCGACATCACCATGCTGCTAACATTGCTAGAAGAAATGGAAAATAAACAAAATTAATTTAATAAAAATGAAATGGAGGAAATGCACATAATTGTTGTCATAATAAAGTAAACCACAGCACTAAAAGTAATTCTTATTTGATTAACTGTCAACATAAATTAACAGCATCTGTGCTGATTTTAATCCTCCTCTTCCTCCTCTCTTCTCCACCACGCCTTTTCTCCTCCCCTTCCTCTCTCTCTTCATCATCACCAGTCTCCACCTGAACCCCTCACCACACACCTCTCCGTCGTCTCTGACTGTCAGACGGAAAATACCTCTGCTTCTCCTGGAGCTGCTGCAGAGCGGCTGTTCCTCCTCTAGCCAGGCCACTGTAGAACACCTGAAGGGCGGTGAAGGAGCGTCGCGGGGGGCCGGTGTTGGAGCGGATCTCTGGAGCTCTGGCAGCGTCTCCTCCCTCGTGCTGCATGCTGCGGACCCACAGATAGATGTACGGAAAAATACACCGGCTGCTTTCACTGATGCATCATTACAGCACTGAGAGAAGCTGCAGGAGCCGATTTATTTCAGTTTGAGCTGCAGAAATAAGGAATGAGTCGCAGGAGAGGAAGAGGAGGATTTCTCACCATGTTTCTTTTCTTGTGTCTAATATGGACACAGCTGCTGATCACAGGTAAGCGTCTGTTATCGGTATCCTGCCTCGAACCACAAATACTAGCAGCAGTAGTGCTCAAATCGATGGATTAGCTTATTATTTTGATAATCAAACAGTCAACACAATACAATGCTGGTAATTGCTCCTCAAATGCAGCATTTGGTCGCTTGCAAACTGAACATCTGTGTTGTTCAGATAAAATAAGCAAAATAACCTCTATGACTTTTGATGGTAATTTATCCATTGCAATTATATTTTATGATATCTGTTACAGATTAATCCTTAAATAATGTTTGTTGCTGCCTTAAAATCTGTTGTTTTTGTGCAAGATATTGCACATTAAAATCAGCAGAACAGAAGCTCAAACCTTGTACAAGAATATGATGAGAATATAATAACACTGTGGTATAATCATATGGTAATCTGTCATTAAAGGACAAAAGAAGGCAAGATTCTCACAAGGAAAGCTTAAGTCTTCCACAGGAATATTATTAGAATATTAAAGAAATATGATTCTGTAGTGATCCCATACAGTATGTGCAGAAATGCCACAGGATATGCTAAATTTGCTCACTATTGTTTGTGTATATGTGCAAGATCCTACAGGCATGATGGTGATACTGAACAGAAATATACCATAAAATAGCTTATGATGAAGTCGATAAACAGTGAATCCTCACACTGAAGAAGCTGGAACCAGATCATGTTTGGGGTATTTTAAATTATTATACTGGTGTTGAGGTGATTTTGTCTGGATGGACCTCTGAACAGGAAATATTTTGATCTAACCTTAACCCCCCGAAACAACAGATTTAAAAGTTTAACAGCTCTGATGATTATTTGACACTGCAGTACAACATGCAGATATACTCTCTGCAGCTTCAGGGCTGTTAAATGCTGCGTTACCTGTGTGAACACACAGAATTGAATTCAGGTCAGAGTAAACCACCAGACTGAGTTCTCATAAAACTGGGTTCCTAACTGGCTCCCAGTTGCAGTTCCTGTAATGACCGTTAGATGCTGGCTGCATTAATGTGAAGGCAACAAAACACAACAAGTTGAGTTCTCTCGAACATAACAACACTGAATCTGTGATGATGGTTAGTTTGTGTGTTTGATTGACAGGTGTCCCAGTCTACTGCACTGAGTAATGGCAGTTGTTGCTGACTCAGCGCCCTCAGCTCCTCCCAGGCTCCACCTCTTTACACAAATCTAGATTTTCTTGCTCCAGATAGTGGCGAACAGTAAACACAAACTCCCAGAAAGGTTGAGTGTGAGTGAGTGATTCACTTCAGTCTGCAATTCATTCAGAGTTCTGTCAGCTTTTCAAACGTTTTCTCCATCAGGCCAAACGGAAACACATTTCAAAAGAGCTACAGTAAAAGAAAACTTTATTTTTTGTGTAGCACTTTTTGAAACATCAGTAACAGAAAACATACACATGAAGACTCTTCAAGACTCTGTTCTCCACCTAATCAAAGATGGCAGCGACACAAGTTGTCCCACTTCATGAAACGGGTTAAAAATCGACTTTTATTGAACACCAGACAGATAATTTTTGTAACAGCAGGCAAGAGTCCAAGTTTGTTGGGATGCATCAAACCGCTTGTTTGTCTCCTGATTAGTGATTTTAAATACCTCAGCTCATCATCAGCTGACTGATCTGACACCAGCCCTCTCTTTTCCAAATTTAAACTCGTGAATCATTTTTATGTAAGGTAACATGAGGCCAAGGATTGCAGTATTACTAAAACTGAGTCAGCAGCTCACTGTGACTGAAATAATATAACTGACAGTGAAAGCGTTCAATTCTATAATGATATTGACCAAGAATCAGTTTATAATCTGGATCTGTCACGTCTGGCCTGATGTCACAGATTGGCAGTGGTGGAAAGTACATTTACTCAAGTACAGTTATTTGACAACTTCAGTTACTTTGCAGATTCAGATAAATGATACAAAATATAATCGACAAATAAATGATTATGTATTATTATAGGTTAAGATAAGGTAAAACTTAATTGATCCCCAGGTGGGTAAATTGACAAGCTACCCAGCAGAATATAGAGTAATTAAAAGTAGCTCCACCTTTACCAGCTGCAACATCCAATAATATCATATATATTATTCTCCATAATGAGTACTTTTACTTTTGGTACTTAAAGTATATTTTGATGCTGATACTTTTGTATGTAAGTAAGGTTTTGAATGCAGGACTTTTACTTGTAGCAGAGTATTTCTACACTGTGGTATTACTTCTTTTACTGAAGTAAAAGATGTGAGTACTTCCATCTCTGCTGAATGGATCAGTACATCTCTACAAAAACTTAAATTAGTGCATTCACATCACTCTGTGTTTGAGTAATAGTTAGAAAACTAATTATACTATAAATGCAGACCTTTTTCCTGCTTTGTTTTCATAAATTACTGATATAAACAGAGATAGATGCTGTTTTATTTATTATTGACAGAAGCTTATTTCTGGAATGTAATATAAAAGTTACATGGGAGGCAAAAACTAGAGCTTCTAGTATTTTCTAAATGACAAGTTCTTGGTCCTGAGTTGTAGTGGCCTCTTTAGGACAATTAGTGTTTTAAACACAGAAGTTAAATCACATGATTTATAGATGTTTATTCGTTTTAATAGCTAGATAACATTAGACTCAGACAGACAAACCCCAGTCATCCTCTAGTGTGTGTTAGGGAGTGTGTCTCCCCGCAGAGTTACCGGGTCAGCCCCCTCTAACTCGACCTGTGATTGGCTGGCTGCTCCCACAGAGGTGAGGCAGGGCCGACTCTTCTAGCCAATTAGAGCACGGCTCGACTCAGCGTCGTGCATAGCAACCAGGATGCTGTCGCTAGGGAGAAAAGAAGCCGGAGAGAGAGAAGCTGTCAGCTCCACAGCCATCTCAAAGGACTGCTCCAGTCACCTGAAACCTCCTTAAACTGCTGTTTCCTGCTATTTTTAATTTAACACAGCAAAATATAATGCTTACTTTTTAGTTTTCAGAAATAACAGCCTCCGAACTGGTTTTAAACTCAGTCACAGTCAAAAAAACAACCTCTTTTTCAAAAACAGGAGACAGACGTGTCTTTAAAACACAGGGTTTCATGATTCATGATTTCTGTCTGCATTTCTTGACTTTCAGAACAGATTTCTGGCACAGATCAGATGCAGCCAAGACAAATAGTCCTGTTCTCGGCAGGCAGGCAGACAGTCTGGTAGACAGGAGTCAGAGGACACTGTCAGATATTTTCTTGTCTTCCTTTCAGTGTTTTTTCTGCCAGAACAAACAGCCGACTCTAACAGACGCCTGGACGAGCGGTCTGTCAGCTCAGACTGTGTGCAGGTCGGACTGAAGCTGTATGAGAAACATCCGGCGTCAGCTTTTATTGGACTGCGAGAAACACCTGCTGCATCTTTGGCTGATTGGTTAGCCAATCAAAAGGCAGCAAATTACATGATGAATGTGTATTCATCTGTAGAGACTGAGGTTATTACTTTCACAGCGTTGTATTTTGCTAATGCTAATGGCTCTAGAGTTAGCAATGTCAGCCTGTCTGTCGGTGGGTCGGTCAGTTTGTCCACCACTTTTGTCCGGACTGAAATATCTCCATGATTGCCATGAATGTTCTGCCACTAGGGTTGCACTAAATACATCAACAAAGCAAATTTCTTTCCCTAGCATGGAAAAAGGTGCCCTTGTTTTTTACCCCAGTGTGCCCCTTACATGATGAAAAATGCCTGCTAGAAGCAATGTTTCAAAAAAAATATATAGGCCCATTTCTCAACATTTGACCAGGGGCTACAAATAAAAATGTCTGCATGTTAAATAAATCCAATAAATAAAATAAATGGAGTCCAGCCAGCACAGGAGAAAAAGGAGCACTCCTCTTCTCCTACTATCCTACAGAAAAGTCTGACTTTAGTCTTTGCTAAATCACAAAGCTACATATTTTCATTGCTTACTGGAAAGGGAAGATTAGCCTTTTATCAACCTGCACGTCCATGTTGTCTTTGCAACCAACAAACACTGGAGATCAAGAAGACTGGGCTCAGGTCCAGCTGCTGAAGATCCTGGTTTTCTTTAAATAGACTGGCCCATCTCGGGTCCTTTCAGTTCCCAGTGTGAACGTCTGTAGCTGTGAATGTGAAGCCAGATGCTGCCTGGGAAAAAGCGCTTCGCTCAGTGGATTATTTTTTCTCCCTGGATAAATAAAGACTCAGGATGAATTATGCAGTGTGTTCATGTTCATCACAGTTGGCTGAGTTCAGTCGGTGTGCAGGGGTTTCCTCTCAGCCTGCCTGCAGACTGATGAAAGCCTCCGTCCTGACCAAAGACAGATGGGATCTCCTGCTCTCATCTCTTCTACTGCTGTCTCTCTGAGAGGGCTGCTGAATGTGCTATTTAAAAGATTAGAGGAATGAGCATATCTTCTTGCTCTTCCTCAAGTCTTTAAAGACAAGTCTGAAATGACTGTTAGATAAATCCCTCCTCAGTGTTTCTTATCTGAAGTGTGATGAAGGTGGTGTCGTCTTTATTGCCTTTCAAAAACAAAAAACACAGAGCAGAAGTGTAAAGAAAGGCCCAAACAGTGCGTTTGTCTGCTTTGTCATAAACTGCTAATGTTAGCATGTCCGGCTAACTAGCTTACTACTTGCAGTAGTAGTAACCAAGTGTTAAATCCAAGGCCAAGAGTTAGCACATTGTTAGCTAACTACAATATAAATCATTTTGTGGGTTTACAGGTTATTTTATAAAAAGACATAGTCACTGTGTGGGAGCCCGGTGTGAATGCTATCAGAGTTTAGACCACCGTTAGCCTGTTAGCTCTGTCTTGATCTTTTATTGGATTTCAGTTTATCTGAGATAAGTTTGCCAGAATCATTTGGTAGTTCTCATTAAAATAGGAACAATAGAGCATAAATCTAACCTTTGTGTTGCTTGTAAAAGGATTTTTGTCTGTAGTGAGCATCCGAGCAGAGTTATGTTAGAAAGAAACCTTAGTGTTTTATAATACTAGGACTGACTAGCTCAAAGTAGCCTCTGACCTGGGCTAATAAACCCCTGCAAAAGAACAGTGATGCTAACTTTTTGCAGGTTAGCTTCGGCCTCACTTGTAGCATCTCAGAGTTAGCGTGATATAATCTTAAGTCACATTTGAGACCCTTTGGCACGCTCGTCTCTTTATTTTTATTTTTTAAATGAGTCAGCCATGAACATTATTAGTGAGCATTAGCTAACTAGCTACTGCTGATAGATTTTGCCAGCAGCAGTTCTCAGCCAGGAGTTATAAAACAAACAAACAAACACGAAAGCATTTGTCTTCCATCTTTATTTCACATTACATCATCATCTTCTTCTTCTCTCCTCAGAATCGTCTTCTGGTGATCACGATCTTCGTCTCTTCCTTTCTCGTCGCTCCAGTCGTCTCCCTCCACCCCTGCACCAACCCCAGCAGGACTTGAACCCACAGCACGATGTGGACAATGTGCTCGATGAGTCCCACCGCCGCCGCCTCCATCTCCACCACCATCATCATCACCTTCATCAGCACCCTGCCAGGTTAGCCAAAGTGATGCCGGCCGCCCTCTTGGAGTCTCGGTTTCGTCAGGAGCCCGGCGGCCAGCGTACTCTCAACCTGCTGGCACGGCCACATCACGAGGCGCAGCCGGAGCACGCTGTGGTGTCTGCACGCCATCTGGTTACCGTGGTGAGTAATCTGCTGCCTGATTGGGTGAGAAAGAAGGAAGGTGGGGGGGGTGCAAAATGGGTTTGTTTTCGGCAGCACGTTGTCAATACGTCAGGATACACCACCGTCTTATTTCCCATCACTGACACTTTTATTACATTTGCTCTCTGAATTGGCACATCCTGACTACTGTACTCTCACTTCTTCTATATGATCAATCCAGTTTGTGCTACAGGTGACATCCATGTATGTCAAATGCTCCATGACAGGCCGCCGGTGTGTGTTGCACTTTGTTGTTGTCATTATTGAGGAGATCGAGTCTGAAGTCTTAATGATGAGCTGAAAGTCTAAAGCCAAAACCATCAGCAGCTGGATAAGATATTTGTGTTTAGCATTAGCATCATCAGACTCCTGTAACGCCGACACGTTAGCTTGAATCTGAAAGCCTCAGTTTGACTGAGCTCCAGCGGCTGAAGGCTGCACATTAGAAATGGCACTCCAGCACTCCCACCGAGGCTCGCTGATATGATCATTTGATAAAAGGTCACCTCCTCCCTCACAAAGGTTACAGGCCACTAATACTGAGGAGGTCAGAGGTCAGAGCAAACAGACAGTAAGTGAATGATGGATGAGGAGCTGCAGACTCCTCTGTAGCTGCGGCGCTGGAGGAGAGATGCTGCACTCTCTGTTGCCATGGAAACACTAATCGTGTGTGTGTGTGTGTGTGTGTGAGAGACCCACTTACCTACACAATGGGTGGTTGCATAACTCTTTAGATAAACAGCAGCGACCTTCACAGTGACATTGAGACAGAGAAACAGACAAGGACACCAGCATGTACAGGTTGTTAATGATTCAGAATCACAGTCAGATGGAAATACAGTGAGACAGATGGAGATATAGTGAGACAGGTGGAGATATAGTGAGACAGGTGGAGATATAGTGAGACAGGAAGGTAAAAATGGACGGTGACTGTTAGGGGTGGGTAGAAAAAATCGATTCACATAAGAATCTGAATAGGCTAGCTGCTGTAGTTGGTGTTACACGGTGTTCAGGCAGACACCGATTACACACAATTACATTACTTGCCCACCGTCGTTTCACTTTGTTTGCTCTTTTTTTTTTAGAAATAAAACCCATTTAGGTCATTCTCATGTATCAGCGCCCACGTTAATCAAATAAAAAACCCCTCTAATTTGTAAAATACTAAGCGTGTTATCAATACTCAGTCGTAAAGTGTCTGCTCTGTGCAGCAGCAGCAGAGTCGCAGTAGCAGGAGTTTGTCAAGTGTTTTGTGAGTACTTTGTACCCCATCACCTCCAGACTGACGTTAGCTGGTTCGGAATCGAATCGTGAGATTGCCAAAGATCCGCACCCCTTTGTTACTGTCAGAGAGGAAAAGACCAGAAGCTTCATAACATTTTATTCTGTTTTACACAAACTGTTTCTGTGTCCCAGATACTGAACCCTGATTCTGTCTGACTGCAGGTTCAGAGAGTGTGTGTGTGTGTGTGTGTGTGTGTGTGTGTGTGTGTGTGTGTGTGTGTGTGTGTGTGTGTGTCAGCCACAGCTGTGTTTACAGTCTGTGCTGCGTTCACACTGTAAAAATGACTGGATGACAGGCAGTTAAAAATGGTAGCATGCAGACTAAAATCACTGCTTTTTTGAATGCTCTGCTGGAGGAGCAGGTCACAGCTAAAAGAAGAGGGGAAAAAAGTAGCAAAGTATAAATTCATATATTCATTCATTTTTTTTCTTCATTATCGATTATTCTGCCGATTATTTTCTCGATTCATCTTCTTTGTAAAATGGCAGAAAATAGAGAACAATTGCCCATTCTAATATGATGTTTGCATGCTAACATGCTAAACTAAGATGGCAAACATTACCTGCTAAACATCAGCATGTTATCATAATTTTATATTAGTATTATTATATTAATGTGTTGTGTACCAACTGCAGAATAGTGGACTGTCATTAGTACACAGTGGTATACTTAACAGGATCAGAGTGGAAGTGTGGAATTGGGACACAGTCTGATTAACAGTGGGCAGACATTTATTTATAGGAGAAATGTAGCAGATTATTAATTTAACTGAATATCTGCATGCCTCAGCTGTGAAGTCTCACCGCCAACACACCATGGATGTATAAAGAGCAGAGACGGGGCCACGTTCATTCCTAGGAAAGTTGCTCAGTGGCACATGAAGCCAAAAGTCCAACTTCTCGTGTATTGTGCGTCCCATAGAGCAAGCGCACTAGTGTTTCCTTTAACCCCACCCCCCAACCGCTCGGTCTCGGGCTCACTCACATGAATGACAGTGACAACTTTTAGGACATCATTTTTTTAATAAGGGATATAAATGATCTGCTGATTTACAGATGTCTCTTTCACAATGTGAGTCTAGGGGAAAAAGTATTTTGGGGCCAGTGTGCATCATGTGACAGACTGGGGAGTTGTTATTACACGGTTTGGCCACTATGTCAAATTGGCATCAAAGCCCGGTGCACTTCCTGGGGGCTTGCAACACTCCCACAATCCTCTGCTAAAACAGTCAGAGGTGTTGTCGCCACAGATGCATTGTGGGAGGTGAGGCAATCTGGAGAAACCTCCGGTGGAAACCAAAAGACAGACGTGAATGCTGGCAGTTTACAGATGGGTTACCTGTCTGTCTGTCTTTTTACTTCAGTTTGACTCTGTGTGGTTTGTTGGCAGCAGTCAGGGTCCAGGGGTCCTTGCAGTGGGATGGACTGTAGGTCACCCTGCACAGTGCCTGATAAATAAAACACACTCCACCAGAGACACACTGACTCTCTCTCACTCAGACACACACACACACACACACACACACACACACACACACACACAGTGGCTGAGAGTGCAATGCAAAATTAATATGAAATCTAAATTTGTCCTCATGTTCAGGTTACTTGGTCTTGCAGTGGCATTTTTGGTCCAGTAAAATAAAGGACCAGCCTTTCAAGAGGCCAGATAAATAAAGTTTATTATTTTTAGTGTATTGAAGGAGCAGGTGATAAAGTATCAAGTCACTTGAAGCTTGCTGTGTTGTCAGTGTTGTTTGTTGGACCTAAAGCAGCTTTCACTTAGTTAGCAACTATCTAGTCGTGCCCTAGTAACTGTGCAGACCACGCTAGCAACAACCTAACCATTGCAACCACCTGGAAGTGCCCTAACAACCACCACAAATACCTTAGGAAAACATAGCAACCTACCTGCAGCAGTCACATGCCAACGCCTTAGCAACCATCTATCAATGCGCTGAGGGTGGGACTGCTCAAAAAGTGGTGGTGACTTTATTGGTGAGAGTTTTTAATTAATTCTTCTTATAATTATCCCATATTTTACTGGTATAGCACACGGTCACAGGACAGGAAGTCACATAGAAAATAACATGTAAACAAAGGTAATTCTTAAAAAAATCTAAGTGAATATTTTGAGGTTGGGACTCGGCCTAACAAGGAGAAACTGTCAGTTGTTATCTCACTATGACTTGACAGCCCACTGCTGCCCTTTCTGCCCCGTCTTTTATCAATGAGAAACCGCTGTGGGGCTCAGCGCTGCCTTACATAACACTCTTCTGTGTTAATTGACTTCCTGTGTGGGGTCGTCACATGACCTGTCCCTGCAGGCTGCTGCCGTTCCATCACATCACTGTGCCAATTTTTTTTCTTACTATTTCTGACATTTTATCGACCAAATTATCAATGGATTTATCGGGAAAACAATCAGCAGGTTGCTCGATGCTGAAAATGATTGTCAGTTGCTGCGCTATTACTGATTTTTCTGTTTTAAAAAATAGACTCCAAGCAAATGTTATATTATTATTTTAAGTGTGTTTCCAGTCAGTCTTTGAAGATAATATAACAGAAGACAATGTGTTTTAGATGGAAGCTGAGAGGGAGAGAGAGGTTGTGTAAGTCCCAGATGGTACTCAGTCACCTCCCATCTCTGCATCACACCACATGCCTGCAAGACACTACAGTGTGTGTGTGTGTGTGTGTGTGTGTGGCCTTTGCTCCCCTGTCAGGTTCCCACAGCATGTGCAAGCTGGTTGTCACACACAAACTCTGCTGTGTGTGTGTGTGTGTGTGTGTGTGTGTGTGTGTGTTTAGAAGGAGCTTGTTTGTTCAAGCATGACAAACTGAACGTGTCTGTTGTTGGTGAAACTGAATGCTGCTGAATTTTTCAGCCTCATCATTGTAGAGGTTTGTGTGTGCTGCTGACCCAGGATGCTGTCTTGTCAGGCTCCTTCAGCAGAGACAGATTATGTTTATTGAAAAGGGTTGGAAAAACTCTCTCGAGCTGAGCCGTGAGCGTGCAAACAGAGCTTTCTCAGTAAACCAACCTGTGCTTATGAAAATGCAGCAAAACTAGTCAAAGGTGAGGGACAGACAAATGGTGACTCACTAAACCTCTTGTGATTGGTTCAGAAAGACAAAGATTGTCCCCCTTGGGGTGGGGTTAATGGGGTGTTGAGCACAAACTAAGTGCAAAGGAGGAAAAAAAGGCTTTGTGGTGGAGTATGTAGGCCAGCACCTGGTGGGTGGAAGATGACCACAACTCACCTGTAAAACCCATTCGCTTATGGCTAAGAACCTGCAAGCCAAAGCATAGGGTACAGTATCTGCCAGGCAAGCATTGGGTAGACTGAGGCACTGAAAAACTCAGCAGACCACAAATAAGAGGAAAAATAAAGGAATTACAGGCAAACAACCTGAGCAGCAGGTTTTGATCTTTAATTTAAAGCGATCTGATTGGCTGAAAGGGCCACTGTGAGTCTTGCTGTGAATGTTGCTGATTCACCTGCAGATCTGTGTATTTTTTTGTCAGCGAAAGAAACTCTGAAAGCAAATCTTGTGTGTGTGTGTGTGTGTGTGTGTGTGTGAGAATCTCTTAAATAATTCATGTCAGCAGTGTGTGTTACGTCTGCTTGCTAGTGGAGGGAACTTTGACGCCACTGCAAACCCACAGAGAGAAACATGATTCATTCAGGACTCTGTGTTACGACTGCAGTTTCCTGTTTAAAGTCACATTTTACCTGAACATTCTCAACATATCTGGGTATTTTGCAAAAGATGTGCGGCTATAAAGATGGTCTACATGGTTTAAGAGCAACCAGTTCCTCCCCCAAAGTGCTTTTTGTTGCTGTAACCAAGTCATTTTGATTGTTGTAACATATTTATGTTCAGATAATGCTGTGATGATATGAATGCAATATTAATTTAGTAAAATGTTCCACACTCTGAAGGTCTGATGCCAGATTTCTGAGCCTGCTCTGCTCTGAACTGCAGCCATTTTTTTCTCAAAGGAACCAACACAAGCATGAATAATCTAACCTCACGTCAACCCACTCATTCAGCTGTGTGTGTGTGTGTGTGTGTGTGTGTGTGTGTGTGTGATCTCATTGAGCTGGATGTTGCACGTGCCGCTCACGTTTTCCCCGTCAGCGCTCTGAAGAAAAGCTGCACAGCTGACACGCTGCAAAAAAATGACTCGCTTACAATAATTTCATTATTCAGGCTGATTCAATCAAATATTCCATAGAAATATATTTTATATCTGTACAGTGTCAGCCAATCACACCCTCTCATTACACTGGAGTAAATATTCTCATCTCAAAGCCTGTTGTTGTTAGTTTTGAATAATTTAGGGATGGTAACGGCTCAGAAAACAAGCAGTAAAAATCAATGTACGGTAGTGATACTGTAGTGCATGTTGCAAAAGCTAAAAGTTCATCAATACAGGTGTGATTTAAAGACTGTATGAAGTTAAAATAAGAGTAAAGACCTACAGAAAGAAACATTACAAGACAGAAAGAGGAGGATTTTTTTCAGGATATCTTTGTCTTCAATCTGCTTAGAAATTATAGAAAAAAAGACGCTCCTTATCACTGCAGAACCTGCCTGAGAATCCTCCTGTTTTTAGGTTTTCTTCAGTGTCACAGTAATCCAGTGATAATTGTCTGTACATCCATGGGTACACTGCAGACAGGAGCTGCTGACAGCTCATTCGGCAGACTTTTAATGGGGACAATTTGACAAAATGTGAACAAATACAGGCTAAAAAAGAAAACTGTATAGTGTATTTGATTTTAAAATGAGTGCTTTGTTGATTTTAAGGCTGAAACTAATTATTTTCAACATCGATGAATTTGCCAATTTCTCGATTAATCTTTTAATCTATTAAATATTTTTAAAAAGTGAATAAATAACATTCACAATTTCTCAGTGACGTCTTCAATGTGCCTTTTTTAGTTTGACTAACCATCCAAAACCTTAAAATATTCAATTGACTTTCATATATGACAACGAAAAACAGCAAATCGTCACATTTTAGAGTCTGAAACCAGAAAATATTTGATAGTTTTGCTTAGAAAATGACTGATTTGTTAACCAAATATCAAAATAGTTGCAAATTAATTACCTTTCTTTCATGCCTTATTTTTGTTTATTGCAAAATATAATGTGAAGACGTATCTTTGCATTTTTGACCAATTCTTGCTTTATTTTTTATCTTTTGAATCTCTCCTTCTCTTCACTCATCCGATCCTAAACACCGATATCTGATTGGTTCAAATTGGATTCCCCCCACTGCCCCGAGGGCTATCAGCTAATTAGCGGTTATTACTGTGTGTGTGTGTGTGTGTGTGTGTGTGTGTTGGACAGAAATAGCACCTGATCTCGACAGGAAGCGCTGCGGGATAATGGCATTACCTGGACGACAGCCAATCGGGTGGCAGGTTGAGCTCCGTCCCCCTCTAAGCCAATCAGGGGTCACGGAATGACTAGATCAGGAAATGGAGCGAAAAGTCCCTGAGCTCTGACTGACAGGCAGGCAGGCAGGCAGGCAGGCAGGCAGCTTCTCTCCCTCTCTGTCTGTGTTCATTGAGTGAAAAGCTTCCTGTGGGCGACGGGGAGATCAACAATGTTTACATGGTTACTTGGTAAGGTTGTTTAGTTGTTAAAGGCTGTAGTTGTTTACTTGTACTGCTTGTTTTTTTTACTCTTTGGTTGAATAGTTTCTTTATTGGCTTGTTTTCTTTGCTCGTCAGTTAGTTAAACTGTTTAAATGTTAGTTGCTGAATTGATTGTTGTTTGACTCGTTGTTCGCTTCAACTGTCTGATTTTTAATTGTTTAGTGGTTTGCTGCAGGATAAGTTGATCAATCAGTTGAGATTTGTTTTAAAGCCAAAATGGAAAAATGTGTAGTGTTTCCAGCTTCTCAAATGTGAGGATTTTCTTGTTTTCTTGGTGTTCTGTGACAGTGAACTGAATATTTTGGGTTTTGGACTTTTGGTTGCACAAAAAGGTATTTGAACTTGGTTCTCTGGGCATTTTTCACAATGTACTGACTGTTTATAGACCGAACAAGTGACCGATGAATCTAGAAAACAAAGTATTGATCAATAATGAAACAATCGTTGCATCCCATGCTGCAGCTGTCTGGTTATTTATTTGGCGTTTGTTTGTTGGTTCTGCAGTATTTTATTTCTGGTGTGAGACAGAAAAATAAGAGTTTGTTTAACAGAACAAACTGTAACCAGAGACAGACTGATAATAACATCAGCTGTGTGTGTGTGTGTGTGTGTGTGTGTGTGTGTGTGTGTGTGTTGAACCTGTCTGGCTGTGGTTATTGTTCCTGTTATTGAATTAAGTGGCTACAGAACATGTTGTTTTAGCCATTAGCAAACTACCTCTCACACTCACACTCACACACACTCACACTCTCTCACACACACACACACACACACACACACACACACACACAGTGGTGTTGGAGTAGCAGCAGTCGGTGGGTTTGAGGCTGATTGACAGAGACTCGCAGAGGTCAGACTTCTTGTTTGTTTTCTTTTAACCTCATTGAAAGGAACAATCAGATATTTTGGGAGGCCGGTCTTGTTTTTCGTCACAGTTTAGGCCAGTTCAGACCAAAGATTCGCGACGAGACGAAACCGTTTTAGAACGTCTCAGGAAAAGTTTCAGCGGTGTGAACCGGCCCGTCTCAGCTCGACTCCAGCCGGCTGATGGCGTCGCCTGCAACTCAGCTTGTCAAATTGCCTGCGGCTGGTTTTAGAACGTAAGGCACGTCACCTGTTTCCTGTTGAATTCATCTCAACCCTTATGAAATCTATTTTATAATATTTAATAGTTTATTGATGTTGTGTATTTTTGTTCTCAAGTATGGTTTATTATGAGATATTTTTATATTTGGCGAAGGTTGTCTGGCACCTCAGGGATGCAATCCTAGTGTTTCTGTGTTTGGTTGATGTATTTGCTTCCTAAGAAGGGGATCAGCCAATTTAAACAGCTATGTCAGCATTTAAAGAAAAGAATTAGAAATATCATATAAAGAGCCTCAAAGAGGTTTGGTGATTTCATACTTTTAATTTTGTTTAATTGTTGAATCTGCCCTCTTTTCTCTTGTAAAACAGTCAGTCATGTAACTTCTTCTATCTATGGGCTGTAGCTCACCTGTCGCCAAGAAGCACCCCTGGACGGCTCCAAATTCTCGACCCTCTCATTTTTAATGTTTTCGCCATTTCATCAATACTAAAAATGCAACTGTAGCAAGTAACTCACTATCACCATCGTCATTCATATTTTAAGATGCTACAAATTATATCCAGCTGCAAAAAACGCCTGAAAAGCCGGCAGTTACAACGGAAGTGTAAAGAGTCGTTGCTATGGAAACGATACACCGTCTCATCACTTTGGTGTAAACTGGCAGGTTTCAGAACGGTGCAGACCGGCGTGTTGGAAGTAGTTGCAAGTTTCAACTCGTCTCGTCGCGAATCTTTGGTCTGAACTGGCCTTTAGACGAGATAATCAATATCAGTTTCATCTCTGTGTGACCAGGTCAGATACAGATTCAGGACATGTGTAGCCTAGCTTAGCACAAAGACTGGAAGCAGGGGGAAACTGCTAGCCTAGCTTCATCAAAAGAGAAATAATACACCTTCCAACAACTCCGTATCTGTCTGTTTTACCTGTACATGTTGTATGTTGTTAGCTAACAAGCTAGTCACCAGTCTATCCTGTAGTCAGCTGGGTTCGTTTGACCTTCTTGATTTAATCTGGAGATAATTTTTTCAATTTATTGTTTTGTCTGACCAACAGTCTAAAACTCAAAGATATTCACTTTATAATGATATAAAACAAAGAAAACCAGCAAATCCTCACGTTGGAGAAGCTGGAACCAGATCAGTTTAATCATTTTAACATTAATCGATTCTCAGAATACCGATAATCTTTCTGGTGATCAACTAATCCATTAATGGACTAATCAGTGCAGCTCAAACTGTGAGGACAGCAGGTTGTTGCAGCAGCATAGTTTAGTGTTATTTTAACATAACTTGTTTAAATGAAAGGACCAAAGTGCAGTTTGTGTTTATTCACCCAAACAGCCCACGTACGGACGTTAGCTTTAGCTGTTAGTTAGCTAACAACGTACCCACAGACTGTAAGAGAAGAGAAGCCTCTATTGATCCCCAGAGGGGAAATTCAGGTGTCATAAAAATAAAGAATAAAAATGAGAATAGAAATAATGTGTTTGTGTTCTCTTTCTGTTATTTTCCTCCAGTCTTTAATATTTTACTTCTGGTCTCTGTATGTTTATAAAGTAGAGTCACAAAGCCTTGGAATAACATTTTTTAACATGTTTTTGTTTATTATGAAACATTTTCAACTTGCGTGGACACTCAAGTCGTGCCACCTTGAGTGAATGTCCTTCTATTTGTGCACATATGTCTTTCCATTGACTTTGTACGCAATTGTTCCACATCTAAAATTTGATTTATGTTTAGTCTGAGCAAATTTTTAAGCTGGATCTTTGTTTGGAACAAGGTGTTAACGGGAGTCCTGCTGTAGAAACCTATGGGATCGATTTTGATTCATAGTTCAGTGTCAGATTTCTCCCGTTGATATCACCACCACAACACCAGAGGGATGTATTGCGCATGATCGGGCTGTAAGTGTGTTTACATGCTTTCATTCACTTTGTGAAACAGAGCGACGGTGGAAGGTTTCATTACTGAACATGTGAGTGTTACTTACAGTCACCGTGTTTACGTCTGCAACAGCAGAGATGTCTTTGTTAGATGTTTGTTACTGAAAATCTTTTTTTTTTTTTTACTTGCTCCATGTTGTCGTCACACTCAACAAACCTCCACCGGCATTGGTAGATAAAAACACAAGCAGCTCAAACTGACCAATCACAGTGCTTGTTGTCTCTTGTGGCATCTCTGTAGCTGCTTGAAATATAGAGGAGAAAAAAAAAACATATATATATATATATATATATATATATAAAATTAATAAATAAAACAAAACAAATAAGAGGTTTTGAGATGAGAGGCTCACAAACCGGAGAAGCTGAAGACGCTCTTTCTTCAGTGTGAGAGGAAAACAAAAAGACGTAGTGTTTGCGTCTTAGCAACCTCAGCAACACGAACCAATCAGCTCTGTGTGTGTGTGTTTATAAGCCCTCTGGGTCGTCTTCCAAAGATGTGTTTCATGTTATTTTTAACACACACACACACACACACACACACACACACACACACTGATGACTCATCCTGGATTTACTGCAATCACTGTGTGTGTGTGTGTGTGTGCTTCACCTGTCTCCAATATCACTTTTGCTGAAAGCTGAGAGACTGTTGGGAAAACCAGAGGAGCCAAACAAGAGAGGGGGCGAGATGGAGGGGGGGTGGGGGTGGGGGTGGAGGTGG
>VMKM01003002.1:0-49876 GCA_008360985.2 Macquaria ambigua
ACGGCAGCGAGTTAGAAATGTGAGGGAAAAGAGAAAAGGAGAGAGTTTCTGCTCAAAGTTATAATGGATCTCTATGGGGAGCTCGGCTGGGAGGATGAGCTTTGGGGCTCGCTGTGGCGAAACTGTAGCTCCGGAAAAATTCAAAAAAAATACTGGAGGACAAAACACTTTTTCCTACATTTTGATGCTAAAATGAAGTCTGTAGAGTGAATATTGTGGACGATAGAGCAGTTTTAGGAGGAGTTTGTGAGGCGGCTGGCAAGTCTGTCCTCACTCTAAATTCTTTCCTGTCACTGTAGGCGACCACATACACAATCATTGGGAAGTACTGCGTGTATTATTGCGATTTGTGTGGAAACCGTGGGAGCAATCTCTGAGATGAAGTCATAGCATAAATGTCCTTAAATTGCTGAACATTTTGATAGTTTAATGGTTTGCTGATATGCTTAAATGGGAATGCTGAGTCAGCATTCACACTAATTACTGCTGCCCATCTTGCGTCTTCAGTCTTCAGTCTTGAGTGAGTCTCCTGAGGGGTTTTCAGGCCCGTATTTTATACCGTAGCACTCTCATAACAAACACGGCGTCGCAATAAACAAACGAGCATACGTCTTTGATCTTGTCATGCCATTTGGTCTTTTTGACCCTGTTGTTTGTCAGCATGTCAGTATGTCACAGGAACTTCTGTGGGAAAAAAACAGAGCTGCTTCTTCTCACAGCCCAGTGTTTTGTTGTTGTCTTGACTTCCCAAGAACCATTTGGGACCTGTCTGCAGGACACTCTGTAACACCTCTTAACACTGATTCTCTCATTGACACAGTAACTCTGGTGTCTGCTGCTGTGTGAGTGTGTCACCCCGTGAATATTTGTGCTATCAACCTCTCATCTCACTCAGTGTCTGTGTCCTGCAGTTGGGTCCTCTCAGCTCAGCATGTCACAGTAACTCTGGTGTCTGCTGCAGTGTGAGTGTGTCACAGGATAGTCTGCGGGAAAGACAGAGATGTCTCTTTTCACAACCATGTGTTTTGTCGTTGCTGTCTTGACTTTCCTAATACACAAGAACCATTTGGGACTCGCCTGCAGGAGACATGACCCCCTGTACCCCGGTTCTGCTGTTTTCACAGGTGGTGTTAATCTTTTCATAAAATATAAAATAATACACTCCCAGGCAGGGCACCCCAGGGGGCACCTAGTCTTTTGATACCCCCACCTCTCACAGCGGGGGCACCCCAGGGACCCCCCAGTCCCCCCCCCTCCACCTCTCACAGCGGGGGGTCTTTGATAGAGGTCAAAAGGTCAAGACCTGTCACTTTGACGAAAGGTGGTCCCTATATCTCTCTTACAGGCCCCAAATGGGAAAAACTAGGGTTACCCATATGGGCACTGTATGGTGCCCAATTTTGTCACCTTATGGCACAGACATGGTTCATACGATCTGATTCAGTTTGAACCAGTTACACACTGCTGTGCTCAATGTAAAACACTTCTAACATTTCTACTTTTCTAAAGATATAGTCTGGGTTAGATTTTTTCAGCGATACTGTTAGAGTAAAGTACATGAATATATTGACTAAACACAACACACGACCAGTACTGCACACTGATGAAAATATTTATTTCTCTCCACATTGTAAAATCAGTCAATGCATCCATGCATTTCCACAGGCTGCATTTTTCACTGGAAATTTTAGATTGAGCACAGCAGTGTGTAACTGGTTCAAACAGAATCAAATCGTATGAATCGTGTGTGCCATAAGGTGTCAAAATTGGGTTTTTATAAATGATTGTATAGTTTTGAATGAAGTGTTTAATTTTGCAAAAGATCTTAGGTGTTCTGCTACTTGTGTGTAGTGTTTTGACAAAAGGAGCTCTGTTTTCAAAATCATGCTTCAGCAATCGTAAAAAACTGTAACAAGAAATGTCTTCTTAAGAACGGTTGGTAATTGCGGCCCATTACTCCTAAACAGTTGTTTCAGTCCATAACGTCCATTATACTCTGAAAACCAGCAGGAGAACACATACAGCGAAAATAAAAGTGGTTCCAAGTCATTTACTCCATGGAAGGTTGTACTGTCTTGGTAAAGAAATCTTCAGCTTCAGTCGGTGTCTTGAAAGAATGCGACTTTCTGTTGTATGTAGGCGCAGTTCTGCTGGATGATACAGACCAGTGGTTAAAATCAATTCAATTCAATTTTATTTATATAGAGCCAAATCATAACAGAAGTTATCTCAGGGCTCTTTTCGTATTGAGCAGGTCTAGACCATATTCTTTACAGTATTATTTACAGAGACCCAACAATTCCCACCATGAGTAAGCACTAGGCAACAGTGGCAATGGAAAACTCCCTTTAACAGGCAGAAACCTCGAGCAGAACCAGAACTAGGCTCTGGGCGGGCAGTCATCTTCCTGTTGAGAGAGAAAGAGAGAGGGGGAGAGAGAGTGAGAGAGAGAGAGAGAGAGAGCAGGAGGAAAGAGAACATACAGTAGCACAATGCAAGTTCCACATAGAGATAAAATAATAGTAGTGGTAATGGTATTAATATTAATAAAAAGAATAATAGTAATAACTAGAAAAGGCAATTTCTGAAGAAATTGCGGTGTGAATGCTGGCTGTTGAAATGCTGACGCTAAACTGGATAGCTGGCTTGAAATGTTGAATGAAACTGAAAATGTATGAATGATATTGAAAAATATATTCCAAGGATTGTTGAAAGGCTGACGCTAAACTGAATAGCTGGATTAAAATGTTGAATAATACTGAAAATGTATGAATAATACTGAAATGTATGAATAATGTGGAATATTTTAAGGATTGTTGAAAGGCTTATGCTAATCTGGATAGCTGGCTTGAAATGTTGAATATTTCCAATAATGTATGAATGATGTTAAATATTTTAATATTTGTTGAAAGGCTGACACTAAACTGGACAGCTGGCTTGAAATGTTAAATAAAACTGAAAATGTATGAATGATGTGAAATATTTTAAGGATTGTTGAAAGGCTGATGCTAAACTGGATAGCTGGCTTGACATGTTGAATATTTCCAATCATGTATGAAAGATGTTGAATATTTTATTGTTTGTTGAAAGGCTTGCTCTTAACTGGATAGCTGGCTTGAAATGTTGAATATTTCCAATAATGTATGATGTTGAATATTTTAAGGATTGTTGAAAAGCTGAGGCTAAACTGAATTGCAGACAAATTTGAAGAGGCAGTTGAAGGACTATGAATAGAAGTGGGAATGTGATGAAGCATGCAAAGTATGAATGGGTTTTAAAAGTTGAATGAATCTCATGATGTAAGAAAGATGTGGAACACTTTAAGGTTTGAATGGAGTTTGTAGTTTAAAGTATGAACAAGTAGATAAACATTGAAAATGCTTTAAAAAGTGCTTGAAACAGATGCCTGAGTCCTGTCTGACCCCCATCTGGGGACTTTTATTTTGAAAATGCAACCTTGTCTGTGGACAAGTAGGCTTCTGTTACTGTCTATGGGCTTTTATTTTGAAAATATAGCATTGTCTGTGGCCACACGATAAGCTCCTGTTACCATCTGGGGGCTTTTGTTTTGAAAATCTGCAATACTGTACAGTTTAAAGGTCCATCATTTGAGCGCTGGGACTTCCCACAGTTAGTCAAATGCACACACACCGGTCGCTATAGCGACTGTTGCACCCTGAGGGAGTGGAGGGGGGAGGGGCAGACTGCAACTTAGACAGGTCAGACAGTTCATTTAAAGGAGACTAAACCTCTCAAAGTCCTGCTTATAGCGCAAAGACCGTAACTGCTATTGGCTAAATTTTATATCAGGAGAGAGACAAAACGTCTGCTAAACACACTGTGTGAAATTTGTGTATGTAGCATCAAAAATGTGAGCTCTGGAGCAGATAACAAAAGCCCTTGTCTCTGCCTCCCTCCTGAAATTACTGGACTGGTTAATATGAGTCTATGTGGCAGTTGGTGAGAAATGCCTTCACTTGGAAGCTCACAGAGCCAAATGTTTAAGACCGATTTCTTCCAGTTACATTTTTCGAAAGAACACAGATTTTCCTACATCCTCAGTAAAAATGAAGAGTGAAAATTGACATTTTTTAAATCTCCTTTCCACTCTGACAGTTAGGTCCACCACTCTAGCCCTGAACATTCCACCACATACACACTCATGTAAAACTCTCAGAAGGGCTGAAAATTTCATGAAACTTAAATTGAAACTGTGTAAAAAGTATGAATGATATTAAAAAGTTGAATTAATGTCCAACATTAATAAAGTCCAACATGTTAACATTTTAAAGTTTGAATGGAGTTTCTACGTGAATGTATGAATGAGTGGGAAGAGGTTGAAGATGAGTGGGTTTGAATGATTTTCTAATTGACTCCCATTATGACAAAGTTTCAAGGAAGGCTGAATATTTTGAAAAGTTTGAATGGGATTTGAAAAGTTGAATAATACCCAGAGTGTGTGAAAGATGTGGAACATTTTGATGTTTGAATGAATTTTCTAGCTGAAAGTATGAATGAGTAGAAAAGAGTTGAAAAACCTAGAACATTTCTGAACATTGGTCAATTTTGAACATTTCTATTCATTTGAATGGGAAAAGTAATAGCTCATCATTCCTAATTGAGCAGAATATTTTGATGTTTGAATGAAGTTTCTACATTGAAAAATGTTGAAGTAGTTACTCTGTAAAAAACGCGGCGGAATATTAATAATAACTAGAAAATTGCATTTCCTGCAGAAAATGCGTGTGAATGCTGAAAGCTGAAATGAATTTGTAAAACACTGCTGAAAATGCAGAAATGTGAAATGCTGAAAATGCAGAAATGTGAAATGAATTGCCAGAATTGGAAGCTGAACTGCACTACCTAAAGAAGCTAAGAGCTGAAATACATTTACATTTTTTTTTAGCTAAAAGTATGCAGAAGTATTAGTCAACCGAAAAACATACAGAAGAAGAATAAATTGCAAAGCATTGCTGAAAATGCAGAAATGTGAAATGAATTGCCCAAATTAGAAGCTGAACTGCACTACCTAAAGAAGCTATGAGCTGAAATACATTGCTAGAAAAGCTGGAAGCTAAGCTGTAATATTGTTAATGGTTGTTGCTTTTATTGTAATAAATTGTTGAAAAAAGCACAATATTTTAAGTATAAATGGTGGAAAAATTTTAAATTGAAGCATAAATGTCCTTAAAGAGCAAGTTTTAACAGCTGAATGTTTTTTGTAGATTAAAATATGCATTACTAGTCGAAGAAAAAGAAATTACAAAGCATTGCTGAAAATGTGGAAATCTGAAGTGAATTTGCATGAAAAATCGTAAGGCTAAAATGTTCCAAAAAAAATGCTCAGAAACCCGGAAGCTGAAATGTAAAGCTGGTAGAATTGGGAGTTGGAAAAGTTTAAAAGAAGCATAAATGTCCTTAAAGAACAAGTTTTAACATTTGAATGGTTTCCGTTGCTTAAAACATGCAGAAGTTCTGGTAGTAGTAGTTGTAGCAGTACAGGCTGACGTTGTGGTAGTAGTAGTAGTAGTAGTAGTACTAGTAAAGGCTGAAGTAGTACAAATCCCCACAAAACAGTTTGTTTGTGTGTGTGTGTGTGTGTGTGTGTGTCTGTTTGTGTGTCTTAGTATCTTTATGTGTTAGTGTATTAATGTATGTGTTTGTGTGTGTAACATATGTATGTGTGTGTGTGTGTGTGTGTGTGTGTGTGTTTATTGTGTGTTAGTATCTTTGTGTTGGTATATTAATGTATATGTTTGTGTGTGTACTGTATGTATGTGTGTGTGTGTGTGTGTGTGTGTGTGTGTGTGTGTGTGTGTTAGTATCTGTATGTTTTAGTGTATTACTGCGTGCGTCTGTGTTTGTGTGTAGTGACAGAAATAGGTTTGAATTTATAAACATTTCAAAAGGACAGAGGTCACAGCTGCCAAAAATAACTCAACATTAATCCACCAATCAGAACAGAGGGACAGCTAATCAACATCAGCTGTGTGTCTAACTATCTGGGGCCTAAAAGTGCTGCGTCATTGAGACAGAAAGAGAGAAAAACCTGTGAAAGTTTCACTCAGAAAAGTCACCATCATAAAAAAACATAGGTCGTATCAGTGAAACAACTTCACTGTCAGCACCAGAAGGCATTGCTGAACAAGTAGGTGTATAATTTGTGAGGATAAAGTTAAGAAATGACCAAGAAATCACAGTTTCAAAAGTCATCAAATTTGTGTTTTGCTCAAGACTGTAGGAGCCAAAATATCATTACAGTCAATGAGACAGTTCAAAGAGTTTCTGATGCTTCAAGGCAGACAGTTCAAAAACTGTATGTCCTATGGCTTAAATTGTTACATTTTCTGAACCAGGACAGGTTTGTCTACGTATTGATGTGAAAATTATGTATGAAGAGTGATAATTGTGGAGAGTAATTTTAGCAGAACATTTTAAGACGATTTTACAACTGCCCTTCACTCTAGCAATGATGTCACCCACTCTAGCTCTGAACATTCTGCCACATACACACCCATTATAAACTCAGAAAAGGACTGAAAAAAAGCATAGAACTAAAACTGTGATAAATCAAAAACTGTAAAAGATTTCAAAACGTTGAATCACAGTTTAATAGTTGAACATCTTGTGAACATCTTGAGGTTAAATGGAGTCTGTAGCTGAAAGTATGTGGAAGCCGTAGCATTTCAAACTACAGCAGGTTGAAGAGGATTCTCCATTGACTTACATTGTAAAATAAGTTTGAAAAAACTTTAAAAAGTTTAAAAGGTATAAAATGGCTGAACATATGCTGAAATGTCCTTAAAAAGCCGAACATTTTGATAGTTGAATGGTTTTTGTAGCTGAAAGTATGCAGAAGTTGTAAGTGCAGAATATTGCAGAAGATTTGAAGGTTGCTTCAATGCATTCCCTATGGCAAAAAGCTAAACATTAAAAGCTTAATATTTTAAAAACTATAAAAGGTATAAAAATGTCAGACATGTCCTTAAAGAGCTGAACATTTTGATAGTTGAATGGTTTCTGTAGCTCAAAGTATGCAGGAGTAGAAGCAGTGCACAGAAAGTAGAATAAGAATAACTAGAGAAGGCAATTTCTGAAGAAATTGCGGTGTGAATGCTGGCTGCTGAAATGCTAACGCTAAACTGAATAGCTGACTTGAAATGTTGAATAATACTGAAAATGTCTGAATGATGTTGAATATTTTAATATCTGTTGAGAGGCTTGCGCTAAACTGGATAACCGGGACTGAAATGTTGAACAATGCTGAAAATGTATGAATGATGTGGAATATTTTAAGGATTGTTGAAAGGCTGACGCTAAGCTGAATATCTGTCTTGAAATGTTGAATAATAATGTAAATGTATGAATGATGTTGAATATTTGAAGGATTGTTGAAAGGCTGACACTAAGCTGAATATCTGGCTTCAAATGTTGAATAATACTGAAAATGTATGAATGATGTGGAATATTTTAAGGATTGTTGAAAGGCTGACGCTAAACTGGATAGCTGGCTAGTTTGTAGTTTGAATAAGTAGATAAACCTTGAAAAACCTTGAAAAAGTTCTTGAAAAGGATGTCCCAGTCCTGTCTGAAAATCACAGACACAATAATAATAGCAATAATAAGACCAATAACAATAATAGCAGCAGCGGTTGTTGAGCAGGAAAATGGGGGCAGCAGGTGGCCTGCAACCATAGATCCAGACTCTACAGCTGGAGGCAGAAATACGTGCAGAAAGCAACAGAAGGAGAGAGAGAGGAGAGAAAGCACACAACTACGGAAAAGGGAAGAAGTCGAGTTAGTAACAATCATTAATGGGACAAGAATGAGTACAGATGGAGAGGGAGAGGAGGAGAGAGGAGCTCAGTGCATCATGGGAAGTCTCCCAGCAGTCTAGACCTATAGCAGCATAATGGTTCAAGGCTCACCTGAGCCAGCCCTACTATAAGCTTTATCAAAGAGAAAAAAGTATTTAGTCTACTCTTAAATGTGAGGAGGGTGTATGCCTCCTGTACACAAACTGGGAGCTGGTTCCACAGGAGAAGAGTTTGATAACTGAAGGCTCTGGCTCCCATTCTACTTTTAGAAATTCTAGGAACCACAAGGAACCCTGCATTCTGGGAGCGAATGCGTGATGCCAGCCTTCTTCAGTTTGGCCATGACCATGTTATATGCTGCTCTCCAACGGCTCAGCTTGACAGTCATATCTGAAAATATGTGGACTTTGGCATCTCTGAAGGTTAGCACACCTCGTAGTCTGGATACTTGAAGGATCTTCTCTTTGTCTGAATAACAGTGCATCTGCACTGCACTATATCCGCTGAAGGTGCTCCCTTGGTTTGGGTTTAAAGGCACCGCACTAAGCTGGTTTAAATCCTATTTATCAGATCGGTATCAGTTTGTACATGTTAATGATGAATCCTCTATGCACACCAAAGTTAGTCATGGAGTTCCACAAGGTTCTGTGCTTGGACCAATTCTGTTTACCTTGTATATGCTTCCTTTGGGCAATATTATTAGGAAGCACTCCATAAATTTTCATTGTTATGCAGATGATACCCAATTATATTTATCGATCAAGCCAGATGAAACTAATCAATTAGCTAAACTTCAAGCATGCCTTAAGGACATAAAAACCTGGATGACCTGCAATTTTCTGATGTTAAACTCAGACAAAACCCAAGTTATTGTACTTGGCCCTGAACACCTTCGAAACACATTATCAAAAGATATAGTTTCTCTAGATGGCATTGCCCTGGCCTCCAGCGACACCGTAAGGAATCTTGGAGTTATCTTTGATCAGGATATGTCCTTTAACTCCCACATAAAACAAACTTCAAGGACTGCCTTTTTTCACTTACTTAACATTGCAAAAATCAGGCACATCCTGTCTCAAACAGATGCAGAAAAACTAGTCCATGCATTTGTTACGTCTAGGCTGGATTATTGCAACTCCCTATTATCAGGCTGCCCCAATAAGTCCCTTAAGACTCTCCAGCTGATCCAGAATGCTGCGGCACGTTTACTGACAAGAACCAGAAAAAGAGATCATATCTCTCCAATATTATCTTCTCTACACTGGCTCCCTGTAAAATCCAGAATAGAATTTAAAATCCTTCTCCTTACCTTCAAAGCCCTAAATGGTCAGGCACCATCATATCTTAAAGAGCTCATAGTACCCTATTACCCCACTAGAGCACTACGCTCCCAGAATGCAGGGTTCCTTGTGGTTCCTAGAGTCTCTAAAAGTAGAATGGGAGCCAGAGCCTTCAGCTATCAAGCTCCTTTTCCTGTGGAACCAGATCCCAGTTTGTGTATGGGAGGCGGACAACCTCCTCACATTTAAGAGTAGGCTTAAGACTTTCCTCTTTGATAAAGCTTATAGTAGGGCTGACTCAGGTGAGCCCTGAGCCACCCCTTAGTTATGCTGCTATAGGCCTAGACTGCCGGGAGACTTCCTCTGATGCACTGAGCTACTCTCTCCTCCTCTTCCTCTCCATCTGTACGCCCTCATATCCCATCAATGCTTGTTACTAATTCAACTTCTTCCCGTAGTTGTGTGCTTTCTCTCCCCTTTCTCTCTCCTTCTGTTGCTTTCTGCAGGTGTTTCTGCCTCCGGAGCTGTGGGGTCTGGATCTGTGGTTGCGGCCGCCTGCTGCCCCCGTGCTCCTCCTCTGCACCCGCTGCTGCAGTTGCTGTTGCTATTATTATTATTGTTGCTGCTATAATGTTGCTCTTAGTGTTGTTTCTGTTGGTGTTAACATCCATACCATTACCGCAACCATTGCGTTGCATCTCTGTGTGAAACTGTGTTGTGCTGCTGTATGTTCTCTTTCCTCCTGCTCTCTCTCTCCCGCTCCCCCCGTCCCCCTTCAAGCCAACCGGTCGAGGCAGATGACCGCCCACCTAGAGCCTGGTTCTGCTCGAGGTTTCTACCTGTTAAAAGGGAGTTTTTCCTTGCCACTGTCGCATAGTGCTTGCTCATGGTGGGAACTGTTGGGTCTCTGTAAATATAAAGAGTCGGTCTAGACTTGCTCTACTCGAAAAAGTGCCCTGAGATAACTTTGTTATGATATGGCGCTATATAAATAAAACTGAATTGAATTGAATTGAATTCAACTGCCTTGTATGTAGAGTGACAATCTCGGCTTTAAATTTCAATTTGAGGGATGCGATAGTGGCCATAGTCTCCTTCCAATGAGCTTTTAGATCTTGTTTAATCTCACTCCGGAGAGTAGTCATCTTCGTTTTAGTGGTGATGCTCAGCAGTGTGTTAGAAAACTCCAACTCCATCCTTTCTCACGAATGAATCAGCTGTATCCTGCTACCTTATGTTGTTGCTACTAGTTGCCATTTGCGTCTGTATGAGGTTGGAGCTAGCCAAATTTGCTAGTTTGGACATAGTCTTCTCCTGTCAAACCGACATAATATGGGGTAAAAAAAAAATTGTCTCTACTTTGGACCCATGTGTATTGTCTGTTTTTGTCATGTATCAATTACATTGTGAGTTTCCACCAGCTGCTTCATCACACGTTTTGAAGCATCATGAGGTTCAGTGTGGTTTTTGTCCAGCTGATCGTGTTGTTAAAAGGCCCTCCTAAAAGTAAAAACTCTTCAGGCCCACACTTACTTAAAACTGAGTTCATTTAAAAACTGAACTCTGTCAGGCCCTGCATTTGGAGCATATATATTTATAAAAACTATTGTGAAAAGCTCATATTTGGGCTTAACCTGCCCTATGGTCATGTCCACGTCAGCAGCTGAAATTTTGTTTTGGTGCATCAAAATGGGTGGGGTTTATAACCTAGTAAAGTTTTAGTTATACTAAAACTTTAAAAAATTGTCAAAAAATCAACAGAAGGTTATAGTTTTCAATCATTTGCAACACATCTCCCAATATGTGACACTATACAAATACAATACTGCAACCAATGGTCAATTATGAAGTCCATCACTCTATATATTCCAAATTTGGTTTAATCAAGTCAATCAAATAACTAAAAACTCCTACCAAAATTGATTCAATGATTGTTAAACTTCTGGAGGTGAAATGTTGTAAAAAGTTGTGAAATATGTCAACAAGTGAGAACGCAGTGATGATAAATGTCTTAGCGTAACATGTACTAAACATCATGTCCTAACTTGCTAAATGTGTGATAAAACTTCATGAGTTATCAGAAAAGTATCAGAAAATCTTACTGTGTTGATAACAATCATGCATGATTTATTTCAAGGTTTTTGTAAATATTTAAACTTTCCACTGCTTTCATTCTCATAGACCTCTGTTATATTTATAATTCAGCATGCGAAAACAAAAGACACCCATTTCAGGAGAAGCCCTATTAGTTTAGGGGGAGAATAACCTGATGTTGTCAGTCCGCCTGTAGGATTGAAATTAAACTCGACTTCCTGTTGTCTGAGTCAAAGAGGGGAGGGTGAGAAGAGCGTAGTTCTGGTGATGTGTATCATACAAGTTAGGGAGGGGGTAGCTGCAGCAGTGCCCCCTAACACCGGAGGTCTAATGCATCTAGTGCAAGGGGGTGATGCAGAGGTCGGCAATAGCATGTACTATAGGATATTTATTTTATTGCTTTGTAACATATTCAAAAGGGATTACTTAAATGAAGTAACATTTGTAAATACTCTGGATGACGCATCTGTTTTATTTTTGATTTATATGTTTAAAGTTTCAACAACACAATTTTAAACATTGTATTATAATCTCTCACACACACACACATACACACACACACACACACTGCAGCAGCATCACCTAACACCCGAGGTCTAATGCATGTAATGCAAGAGGGTGATGCAGAGATTAATAATAACATATGCTATAGGATATTTATTTTATTGTTTTGTAACATATTCAAATGGGATTACTTCAATGAAGTAACATTTGTAAATACTCTGGATGACGCGTCTGTTTTATTTTTGATATGTTTAAGGTTTCAACAACAATTTTAAACATTGTATTATAAGCTCTCACGCACACACACACACACACACACACACACACACACACTTCTCTTTTATTAACATTACCGTTGTATTATTGTGCTTTTTTTTTTTTTTTGCCACTGTAAAGTTCAGCTACTGCTTTCTATACCTGTATAAAGTTTCAACAACACAATTTTAAACATTGTCTTATCTTCTCACACACACACACACAGAAGTTTAACTCAATATTCTCTCTCACTACAGATGCACGTCAGAGGAAAGACCGGGCATTGCATCTCGGCTTACAAGCTCACCCTCAGCATCGGAAAAACGAAAGAACCCCCCCCTACAATACACAGAGACTGGTTCTCATCAGAGAAATTAGACAGACGCTCTCGTCCTCCTTTTTAGCCCTATGTGAGAAAATACTGTAAAGTCTTGTTGTTGTGAAGTGGTTGGAAAGTAAAGTGCGACATTTTTGTTGGTGTTGTTGTTGCAGTTATTGTTGGAAAAGTAAGGTGTGACATTTTAACATGGATAAAGACATAGATTTATGTGTTTTTTACGATCTTGTAGAACAATTGAACCAAATCCCGCCGCAATTCCCAGCAGAATTGGTCGGTATCACAGACGAAGTAGACGCTGATCCTTTTTCAGAAATCATTCGAGACCATAACGTTGAAAACTATTTTCAACCTATAGAAGATGCTCTCCAGCTCTATGAACAAAGCTCACCTCCTTTTTCAGAAATCATTCGAGACCATAACGTTGAAAACTATTTTCAACCTATAGAAGATGCTTTCCGGCTCTATGAACAAACCTTACCTCCTACTCTCTCACAGCAAAATGATTTTTTCAAAATGGTTTTGTCAACCCCTAATTTAGACGAGTCTGTTCCCCCGCAACAACATGGAGGGAATCCGGGTCAGGAAACTGAACCGACCACAGGTCCCTCCTCAGCAATGAATGAAAATGAGCGGGTAGATCCGTCGAATGTTAAATTTTCCTCCTCCTCAAAGTGTGCCCAATTACGCTTCATATTATTCACATGTGATGGACTGCCCTCAGGATCTGGCCAACAGAGCAACGTCAGAGATCAGACGCAATGATGGGATACAGTTGGAGTTGATTGGTGAAAATGTGCGAAATCACATTTCCATTACTGTTAGCGATGAGAATGACGCCATCCTACCGGCTATTCAAGCCTTACTGGACCGGTTAGTACAATCAAACATGTCAATTATGTCCAACGCCAGCCTAGAACTAGTTGTGTAGGTGGTGCAGAATCCCAGAGGAGGGGTTAAAAGGTTGATGAATCTTAAAAAAGAAAGCTCGTCACTTGTATGATGTAAACAATACACAAAACCAGCTCTGCTTCACCATCAACTTAGCACATCTCATCGATCTTAAACTCACCAATAGTCAGGCTACACAGCGAGGCAGAGAGTTTCAATGTTGCACCAGTTTGAGTGAGCAGACGTCTGTGACCTTTAGCGACGTCAACAAATTTGAAAAGATTTTAAAACGCAAAATTGTAGTTTTATACAGAAACCATGACAATTGAGTCCTGTCTCATTTTGAGACTGATTTCCCTAAAACTTCTCGCCTCTGTTCCTGTTTCTATCCCAAAACCACTACTATGGTATAAAAAATCTTAAAGGTTTTCTAGGGACCCGACACGCCTGTTATTTTTGTTATAAGGGCTACAACAATCCTATTAAACACAGATGCGGTGACCATTGCTCCGTCTGCAACGACCAGGCTTGTACCCGTGATCCGTTGGATCCTGTCTTTTGCCACGACTGTAACCCGACGTGTCACACTGCTTCCTGTCTGTCTAGACACAAAAAGCCTGTAGTAAGAGTGGGATTGGGATTGGGAGTGGGATTCTTATGGTTGCCAGCAACTGAGTTAAATAAAAAATGCATGAAATGCTGTAAAATGTACTACGTCTCTATGGCTAAAGATAGCAAACCACACAAGTGTCCAACGCCAAAATGTAAAATCTGCAGGGAGAAATTACCTCCAGACTCTGACATAAGTGCTAGCGATCATCAGTGTTACATTCAACCTCTCCCTGCAACCACAGAGCACAATGAGAAATTGATCTTCTATGATTTTGAAACCTTTGTGGGAAAGGACGGCATGCACCACCCCTACCTGGTGTGTACAAAAACATTACAGGGTTCAGAGTGGGATTCTTATGGTTTATATTGTGTCAAATCTTTTCTCCTGCATTTTAGAAAGCCTCTTAGGAGCTATATTGATTGCACACAATGGTAAAGGATTTGACAGCTACTTGATCGTCAATGGTATGATAGAGTTGGGTTTAAAACCTTCTCTCATCATGCACGGAAGCAAAATCATCTGCTTCCAAGACCCTGATTATGAGATAAAATACATAGATACCCTGTCTTTTCTCACCATGCGTCTTAGTGCCATGCCTAAGGCGCTGGGCTTCAGTAATCAAACCAAGGGGTATTTTCCTCATTGGTTCAGCTTAGAGGAGCGTTTAAACTACACAGGACCCTACCACTCACCGCATGATTATGGCGTAGAGCGCATGGGTCCCCGTGAGCAGGAAGAGTTTTATCGTTGGTGCAGAGAAGCTAGCCGGGGAACCTTTGACTTTGAGAAGGAAGCCAAATGTTACTGTAAAAATTACGTTGACATTCTCTTAACCGGCTGTACCAAATTCAGAAATGAGTTTCTTCGAGAAACAGGTGTAGACCCTCTCAGCTGTATCACCATCGCCTCTGCTTGCATGAAGGTTTTCCGAACCAATTTTCTGCCTTCTAAAACCCTAGCAATACCTTCACCCGACGACTACAGGGGCCAATGCAAAACCTTCTCCAATGCCGCCATCGAGGGGTTGGAGTGGGTAGCGCACAGCCAAAACATCTTTATCCAACATGCTCTAAACAAGGGAGAACAACAGATTGGCAAGTACCATGTAGACAGCTACGCCGAGATCGAGGGTGTAAAGTATGCTTGGGAGTTTCTGGGGTGCTTTTATCATGGTTGTCCGTCTTGTTTTCAACCTCACAAGACCTGCCCTTTGACTGACGCTCCCTTTGAGGAGCTGCACATGGTCAGTGAGGACAAATTACAGACATTAAGGGCCATTCACGGTATCCGTACAGTCGTCATCAGAGAGCACGAATGGACGGAGATGAAAAAATCCCATCCAGGGGTGAGAGATTTTCTCAGGGGTTTCGAGCCTCCGGAGCCCCTCTCCCCCCACCAAGCTCTTTTTGGTGGTAGGACGAGTGCCGTCAGGTTGAGGTACACGGCGGGTGAAAATGAACAAGTACACTACATAGATGTTACTTCCCTGTATCCGTTTGTCAACTGTAGCTTTCCTTACCCCCTAGGTCACCCTACCATCATCTACAAAGACTTTGATGAGCCTTAAAACTACTTTGGTCTGATCAGAGCTGTGGTGTACCCGCCACGAGCACTCTTTTTCCCCCCGCTTACGCTCGCTTAAAGCTGTACAGTTATCTGGAGCGGGTGCAAGATAATGTTTTGTATACAGACACAGACAGTTTGGTATACGTGGTGAAAGATGGAGAGACTCCCCTGGAAATGGGTAACTACTTGGGTCAGTTGACGGACGAGTTGGGGGGTGACAGCATTCAGGAATTTGTGGCTGCCGGTCCCAAGTTATGCTTACCAAACGGTCAAAGAAAAGAAAGAAGTGCTGCGTCTAAAGGGTATTACACAGACCCTGGAATTATGTGAACGGGTCAACTTTGATAGCGTCAGAGAGCTGGTGGAGGGTTACTTAAACAACTCTGAAGATGGTCTGATTGAGACCCCTCAGCACAACATCACTCATGATAAAAGGGGGTTTCTGTTGAAAAACTCGTCATTTCTGAAAAAGTTTAGAGTGGTGTACGACAAGAGACGTCTGTTTGCTGATGGAAAAACTTTGCCTTCTGGCTATTAGAACATATTGCTGCTATGGAAGAGATTGATTTTGATCCTAGACTGTGTATGCCTTTTTCATGTTTGATTGTGGGACCCAGCGGATGTGGGAAAACTTATTTTGTCAAAAGTGTACTGGAAAACTGTGAACATGTGATGAATTCAAAACCGGAAAACGTGTGGATTTATACCTCTTTTCAACCCATGTATGCTGAACTGCAAAAGATGAATAAAAAGATTAAATTTGTCAAGGGACTGCCTGATTCTTTTGAAGATGAAAATCTGTTTCCTCCTGAACAAACTCATTTGATCATTCTTGATGATGTTATTTTTCAGGCCTCCGATCACCCTGAAGTGGTTCAAATTTTTACACAGTACAGACATCATAAAAATATGAGCGTCATGATGCTGACACAAAATGTATTTCACCAGGGTAAACACAGTCGTACCATTAGTTTGAACAGCAATTATCTGGTGATGTTTAAAAACCCTCATGACAAATTACAGATGAACGTATTAGCTCATCAAATCTTTCCCTCACAAAAGTCCTTTTTCTTGGAAAGTTTCGAAGACGCCTCCAAAGATGCCCATGGATATTTAATCGTCAACCTCACGCCTGCCTGCCCAGAACAATACAGACTGAGGTCGGGTGTGCTTCCTCATCAGTGGCCAGTCGTTTATATCCCCAAAACAAAGTAAGTCATGATGTCGACTCGGTTAAAAAGAAACGCTCCCTTACTAAAAGCTCTGTACCACGCCACGCCTCAGAAACATAAAGACATTCTCACCCATTGCTCCCCTGACCTTCTCCAGGCTCTGTGTGAGATTGCTTTAAATCTTTTGAAAGGAAACATCCCTCTGTCTCCGACTCAATACAAAAAATTAAAAAAACAAAAGACAGAAAAGACAAAAAACAGCCTAAAATGCAAACACCAGACTCTGAAGAAACAGTCGGGAGGTTTTATTTTACCCCTACTTACAGCCGCCATTCCTATGATTGGAAAGCTTCTAGGAGGAACCATTAGATTAAATTAAAATGTCTCTGAGGACGGCGCAGAAAATGTTTCTCGTCTCACCCCACGTGTTAAGCTGTCTGACTCATTCAGAGTCGTCTATTAGACAAACGGCCGAAGACGATTTGGATGCAAGAATGAGAGCGATATTAAGCCGGGATTAAGCCCGTACGAAAAAATAAAAAAATACAACGCCCTGCTGCAAAGATACCTCACGCTGATCAAGCAAGGGGAAAAAGAAGAACACCGTATTACATTGACTCTACCTCAAGACCCCTCGACTGAGAACCCAGAGGCTCAGGCCGAGGCTCAGGCCCAAGACAGCATTGCTGAAAAACAACAGGCTGACTCAGATGGCGCAGTGAACGAGGTATTGAATGACCTTCCAGCATGAGACCGCAAGAACGCCAGGTACATCATGAAGAAATTAGCCAAGACCGGCGATGGATGGACTGTGGATGGATGTTTAGGGCAAGATCGTGAAAGGGTCTCATATGATTGATTTATTTAAAAATCTTTGGGTCTCTTATAAAAAAGCCAGAGCCCCGCCACCTAAAGGCTGGACGAGTTTCTTAAATACTTTGACGGAACTCAACGTCCCCCTATCCTAGGTAAATAACCCTCTTGCTCGCGATCAATACAGTCGTCTCAAAATGGACGGAACAAAGATTGGACCTGAAGAAGAAGTAGAAGTCTCTCCCAAAGCACGGACCATAAAAAGGAAAATAACGTTATCCCCACGCTGGGTTACGCCAATGGAAGAAGTAGTCTCTCCCAAAGCATGGACCGTAAAAAAGAAAATAACGGTATCCCCCCCGCTGGATTACGTAGCAGAAAGAAAGCCCAGATTGCGTAAAACAAGAAAATCTGCGCATTGGATCAAACTTCCCCCATAAATTTATACATAATGTATGGTCAATGTGCTCTTTAGCGTTGTCTGTGTGCACACAGCTCGCCTGGCTCTGATGATTTCACCTGGCTATGCACTCTCAGACTTCCAGTGATTCATCATACAGTTATATTCTTAAAGATCCTGCTATATTGTTAGGCCACATTATATTTTATTCCCCACAGTTTTCCAAAAACTGCAAGATGCTCGAGGGGTAATGAGGAAAATCCGGGGGGAATCCAAAAGAGTCAAAAAAGGTGGCCTTACCGTCCTCCTCCAGATTTAAAGATAACCCCGGGGTCCCCGGGTTCGTGTCCTTTATGCATGTTTAAGATAAAGTAAGCGGGAAGTCTAAACGAACGACTCAGTAAAGGTAACTGGTCAGAAGCCCACACCCTGCAAAATACATCACCCAGCAGATGCCGCAAAAGACTTTCCAACTGATGATTATTCATTCTTCTCGTTTTTAATAATAATCCACCAGCACCTGTCTTTTAGAGTTGATCTCCAGAATGGAATCGTAACAGGCGTAAACGATAAGAGTGACGGTATGTGGTAAGGGAACTCTGAATCTCATTTCCAGTCTTAAAGTTCCGTTGGACATGGGGGACAAGGCTTCGATGTCTTCGCCAGGGTTGAGATTAAAAACAAATAAATAGTATCCATTCTGAAATTCCTCGCGGCTGATGCTCAGAGGTAAATCTTTAAGATGTCTCCCCGTGGCGATAAACATGTTGTAAAACTCTCTGACAGAAGTCCCCTGGTTAAATTGGGGTTGGAAAGCCTTGGCCGGAACTTGTCTGCTGTCCTGACACAGGGCCAAATATTCCACGTTGTTATGGGCAAAATTGAAGGGCGACAGGTCTCTTCTCCCTGTGAAGGTTTCGTGGTTAACCATCCCTACCACCACGTACTTTGGCATGGTACCCAGAAAGAGGTTCTCCTGGTTACATATTCTAGAATTCTGAGGGATGAAGTAGGTTTTTACGTTAATGCGCGATAGAGGGTATAGGGCGTTACCCTTCATTAAAGCAGATGCGTGATCTAAACGAACAGCAGGGGCAACGGTCACTTTTTTCATAAAGAGAGACGTGCCTAGTACGCTCAAACGGAAAGTTGAGTTGCTGGGTCCCATGAGGCAAAAGTCGTCGCTGGCGCGGGTCAGTTTAATTCTCAAGTCTACAGAGTTCAAAAGAAGCCTCTCGCAGAAAAATATGTCTCAGTGGAGAGGACCCAGCAGTTGAACGTCTCTAGAACCAGCAGTAAACTGACCTCTCTGATTTAGACCTCTATTAGGCCCGTTATTGATCACTATAGAGTCTATAGCCACGGCCGTGCCTTTGTAAAATAGGCCCGCGCTGAATTGTCCGTTTAACGTATCTGCTGAATAGATGAGCAGAGTGTCTATCATAGCCCTGTAAGGGTGCGTGGCGCTAGACTGTAAAATGCAATCGGATATTGTAAACACTTCGTCCGTAAAACTCTGTTCATATTTTTTATCAAACACTCCTCTCAACTTGGATATTCTGATGAGATCTCCCTTCTTGAAATTCATCTTTAATTCATTCTACGCCTCTGAAGCTGCCTGGATGAGCGGGGTTTAATACACTTTTTTCATGAAACGTTTCTCTGCCATCCTGTTTGTCGTCCTGCCTTCAGCACTATCTGAGGTTTTACTGAAAAATACAGATGCGAGGGTGCTTCTTTATTCTGTTCTTTATTAATGTAACAGTTGACTCCTATGCTAACTTTAGTCCCACCCAAATTGATCATCTTGTTGATAGTGCTGCAGGCTCACTATGAATAACACTCGACTCTATCGCCCCTCTAAAAAAGAAGATAATAAAACAGGAGGTTAGCTCCATGGTATAACCCGCAAACCCGCAAATTAAAGCAAACATCGCGAAAACTTGAAAGGAAATGGCGTTCCACCAATCTGGAAGAAGATAGTCTTAAAATTTATAGGAAGGCCCTCCGTAATGCTAGAGCAGCCTACTACTCATCATTGATAGAGGAAAATAAGAACAACCCCAGGTTTCTGTTCAGCACTGTAGCCAGGCTGACAGAGTCACAGCTCTGTTGAGCCATGTATTCCTATAGACCTCAGTAGTAATGACTTCATGAGCTTCTTTAATGATAAAATTCTAACTATTAGAGACAAAATTCAGCACCTCCTGCCCTCAGTTGGTACTGACTTATCTTCAAACACAGGAACCATAGAAACAACTGTAAAACCTGATGTACATTTAGACTGCTTTTCTCCCATCAACCATAGTCAACTAACTTCCATGATTTCCTCATCTAAACCATCAACGTGTCTCTTAGACCCCGTCCCAACTAGGCTGCTTAAAGAAGTTTTACCCTTAGCATTTCTTTACTAGATATGATCAATCTGTCCTTATTAAAAGGCTATGTGCCACAGTCTTTTAAAGTAGCTGTAATTAAACCTCTTCTAAAAAAGCCCACTCTTGATCCAGGGGTTTTGTCAAACTATAGACCTATATCTAACCCTCCTTTTCTCTATAAGATCCTTGAGAAAGCAGTCGCCAATCAGTTGTGTGACTTTCTACACAACAACAAGCTGTTTGAGGATTTTCAGTCAGGATTTAGAGTGCATCATAGCACAGCGACAGCACTGGTGAAAGTTACAAATGACCTTCTAATTGCATCCGACAAAGGACTTGTCTCTGTACTTAGTTAGATCTTAGTGCTGCATTCGATACCATTGACCATCACATTCTATTACAGAGACTAGAACATTTAATTGGCATTAAAGGCACCGCACTAAGCTGGTTTAAATCCTATTTATCAGATCGATATCAGTTTGTACATGTTAATGATGAATCCTCTATGCACGCCAAAGTTAGTCATGGAGTTCCACAAGGTTCTGTGCTTGGACCAATTCTATTCACCTTACATATGCTTCCTTTAGGCAATATTATTAGGAAGCACTCCATAAATTTTCATTGTTATGCAGACGATACCCATTTATATTTATCAATCAAGCCAGATGAAACCAATCAATTAGCTAAACTTCAAGCATGCCTGAAGGACATAAAAACCTGGATGACCTGCAATTTTCTGATGTTAAACTCAGACAAAACCGAAGTTATTGTACTTGGCCCCGAACACCTTCGAAACACATTATCTAAAGATTGCCCTGGCCTCCAGCGACACCGTGAGGAATCTTGGAGTTATCTTTGATCAGGATATGTCCTTTAACTCCCACATAAAACAAACTTCAAGGACTGCCTTTTTTCACTTACGTAACATTGCAAAAATCAGGCACATCTTGTCTCAAACAGATGCAGAAAAACTAGTCCATGCATTTAGGATGGATTATTGCAACTCTCTATTATCAGGCTGCCCCAATAAGTCCCTTAAGACTCTCCAGCTGATTCAGAATGCTGCGGCACGTTTACTGACAAGAACCAGGAAAAGAGATCATATTTCTCCAATACTAGCTTCTCTACACTGGCTCCCTGTAAAATCCAGAATAGAATTTAAAATCCTTCTCCTCACCTTCAAAGCCCTTAATGGTCAGGCATCATCATATCTTAAAGAGCTCATAGTACCCTATTACCCCACTAGAGCACTTCGCTCCCAGAATGCAGGGTTCCTTGTGGTTCCTAGAGTCTCTAAAAGTAGAATGGGAGCCAGAGCCTTCAGCTATCAAGCTCCTCTCCTGTGGAACCAGATCCCAGTTTGTGTATGGGAGGCGGACAACCTCCTCACATTTAAGAGTAGGCTTAAGACTTTCCTCTTTGATAAAGCTTATAGTAGGGCTGACTCAGGTGACCCCTGAGCCACCCCTTAGTTATGCTGATATAGGCCTAGACTGCTGGGAGACTTCCCATGATGCGCTGAGCTCCTCTCTCCTCTCTCCTCCTCTTCCTATCCATCTGTACGCCCTCATATCCCATCAATGCTTGTTACTAATTCAACTTCTTCCCGTGGTTGTGTGCTTTCCCTCTCTCTCTCTCTCTCTCTCTCTCTCTCTCTCTCTCTCTCTCCTTCTGTTGCTTTCTGCAGATGTTTCTGCGTCCGGAGCTGTAGTCTGGATCTATGGTTGCACCTGCTGCCCCCGTGCTCCTGCTCTACACCCACTGCTGCTATTGCTGTTATTGTTCTTATTATTAGTATTACTATTATAATATTGCTCTTAGTATTATTTCTGTTGGTGTTATCATCAGTACCATTGCCACAGCTATTGCTTTGCATCCCTGTGTGGAACTGTATTGTGCTGCTGTATGTTGTCTTTCCTCCTGCTCTCTCTCTCCCGCTCCCCCCCTCCCCCTTCAACCCAACCGGTCAAGGCAGATGACCGCCCACCTAGAGCCTGGTTCTGCTCGAGGTTTCTACCTGTTAAAAGGGAGTTTTTCCTTGCCACTGTCGCCTAGCGCTTGCTCATAGTGGGAACTGTTGGGTCTCTGTAAATATAGTCGGTCTAGACCTGCTCTATATGAAAAAGTGCCCTGAGATAACTTTGTTATGATATGGCACTATATAAATAAAACTGAATTGAATTGAATTGACATATATGACAGCTCTGAGTGAACAAGGTCAAAGTTGAGCAAAGTTCAACTCTAACCTGTGATTCTGCAGGAGCAAGCTATGAGATCTCAACAAAACAGAAAACACATGCTGGATTTCACAAGTTGTACAGGCTTCAAGTGAAGTGAATGGGAGATGGGGCAAAGACTGCAGGACTTTAGTGTAATGTGATGATAACTTAAGACTTATGTATCGTATGTATCTCAAGCCTTCAGACTAAAGGTAGATAATGTTAAGTTTCAAAAATAGTTTTAAAATACTTTAATTTAGTGTTTGATCATCCTACTAGCTGCAAGCATGGATTACTAATTGGTGTGTAATTTCTAGTTATCGAAGCTAAACATAATGAACTAACAACAGGGTCACACAGAGGATAAAGCACAGGTCAAGACATATGATGTATGGATGTCTTGTTCCTAACATTAAAAAGACATCAATTGTTCCAGCCGGCCAGTGGTTTTGAACAGCTAGCTGTCCCACAACAGAATGCCTCATCTGCAGGGAAAAATACGATCATACAAGGCAACAGTGCCAAGTGAGCTCAAGAGACATCCTGAGACAAAATGTTCATTTAAAAAAGAAAATCAGTATGATGCTGTGATGTGGTTTAAAAATCTTTGGCACTGTATTAGACATACATTTATGCCTATATAACTACACATATAGTTTTTAATATATGTGAAAAGCAGATCTTGGCTCAAAATATATGTAAACATACTGTATATAGTCCATTATATAATATATAGATTCATATATGGCCATAAATCGGAATTTTGTAAATGTTATTCTTATAATACTTTTTTTCTTGCTATTTCTTGAGCGTTTGGTTTTTACTGTGTTTTATGTTATTTTTGTCTTCTGTTTTGTGCTGTATAGATAATGCTTAACATTGAATATTACAACCAAAGACTTGGTTGGGTTTTAATTTCTAGTCATCACAAAACAGATATGACTAACAAACCTTCATAATGGTTGACAGACCTCTTCTGTTATGACACTGCTTTATAGCCTCACTCACGTCTTTTTAAAGACACACAAACAGTATCTGTGGAAAGCCCCATTTAGCAACAGCCCCGGTGTAGAAGAGTAATGCAGGGTGGAGAAAAAAAGACAGCATGAACAAGTGATGACATTTTTTGCCTGTTAGTCCCCAGGCCATGAAAGCTGGTGCCTCTTCAGAAAGCAAAAACCTGCAGGACTGCATTCAACGCTAAGCTTTTCCTCCAACACGCTGTGGAAACAGGGTGTGAGTGATGTTGTGAAATTTGGGAGAAAACATTTGGAGGTTAGCTGCTCATATTGGTAGATATTGGTAGAAACCACAAATGTGAGCCTTACATAACTCAGGGAAAAAAATCTGAACTATAACTTAAAGTTTCAACATAATTACAGCACATGGCTACATACATGGCTGCATTATGGATAATCAGCACTCATTACTTAAAGGAAAACCACAGCTGTTTGCTGTTGTTGGAATTCACATTGCTGTTGCTTTTTCAATTAATCCTCAGCTAAAAGATGTTTGTGCTCTAGATCTTGTATGGGCTCATGATCTTCATCAGCAGGTGGAGTTTGCCCAGTTGTCATGGAATTGCAGATGTTCAATTTTACTTTTGGTCATGTAGTGTACTACCTGATTGATTTTACCCACATTGCATCAGCACATTGTTTAAGGTGGCAGCAGTAGAAGGTGTAGCACAAGTGTTGGCAATTGATCACTAACCACTAGATACCAGCAGTGAGCTGCATCAAGTCTCAGAGGTTTACTGCAATACAGAAACTTGCAGCTCTCTCTGTGCAACATGACACCTCTCAAACACAGTGTGTGTTTGCCCTGCAGTATAGTGTCTGCCTCACTGTTAGGATACAATCAGTATCAACATTCCATTTACTCACCTTTGCCCTGAGTTTTGTGTCTGTGTTTCTCAATTCAGCCTCCCCTTAGGTTCATCTGAGCATGTGCTGAGAGTGTGACCTCAGTCCATGCAGAGCACCTTTAAATTCTGATCACGATGCATATAGCTTATATATATGTATATATGTATATATATACACAGTATATAGATATAGAGAGAGAGAGAGACAGAGAGAGAGAGCTAAGTGAGTGCAGCAGAATCAAAAGCAGCTTGATAAAGTTGTTTTTATCACTCACGGTCAGGCTCGGCTGTTTATTGATAAAACTGTGGTCACACACAGTATATGTGGCTATTTTTAGAAATTGTGACCACCCCATCCACAGTCTCCCCACCCCCTTCCTTCTTGGAGTGAAAGGTGGCTGTGTCATGGAAAAATGACATCATCATCAAACACCAGTTCAAAACAGTTAAATTGTACAATGTCATTTTTAATTTGCTTTAATTGCTAACAGAAAACAAATACTTAGTTAAAATAAAAAAACATTTGCGATGATAACAAAAGAAACAGGAAAGAGAAAAAGAAAATAAATGGAAAACCTTGTATATTTTTGTTTATGTTTATATTTTTTACTTTTTGGTAGAAATGTGCAGATATTGGGTTATGGAATCCAGTCTGCAAAAAATGATAACTGATATTTCAGCATTTACTGAAACAACTAATACTCCACTGCAGGTTTGACAAACTGCTTTTATGTATTTGTGATGAGTAAAGATCCTCCAACACATTGCAGCACTGCTATCTAATTTTCAGTTAAAGGAATCTAATAAGACAGAAAACCTATAAAGGCTAACCCAATCTATAGATACAAATATATTTTAATCCTAACTAATGGCGTGAAAGAGATACAAAAAAAGGGTTTGTATGCAGGGCAGGTTTGTTTTGTTGATCAATTTCTCAGGAAAGCGGAGGAGGGATGGAGGTGTGGCCAGTTTCAGGTGGAATTCCCCTGAACTCACCTGAGTCCGTCCCCCACCTTTACAGGAGTATAAAGCTTCACAGGTAGTTAAATGCAGCAGCAGGTGCATCTTATCCTCACAGACAGAGGTTACACAGAGAACAGGCAGAGGAGAGCACTGGTACGCAAACAGTGGAAATTATACAACACATGCTCACACTGCGGATTGTCCTGGAGCATCATTCTTTTGCATCCTTCTTTAATCAGGTAAAATACATTAGGTAACTATTTAATTGAAATATTAGAGTAGTTGTGTTTAGAAGTGATACAGATTTTGATTATGTTACAAAGCTGGACGACAACAAACAAATGTGTTCATTAGATATAACCTCTACCTTTTAACACCTTTTAACTGGTGTGTAAACAAGTATGTTCTTCTATGTTTCTCAGCGTCTCCATGTCATCACCGTGCCTCAGCAGCGTTCTGACTCATGCCAACCTCACCATGTATCAGACTGGCGTCCCTGACGTACTGCCGCAGCAGCCCAGTGTGCTGCCCAGCATCAACACCCTGCAGATCAGCAATCCAGCATACAGCTCCAACACAAACGGTAAGAGGAACACCAACTGTTGCTATTCCTCTCATTTCTGTCTCATCATTGCTGTAAGATTCAGTTATATGTGTGATCTATGTGACACCTAATTAAAATGGTTTAGTCCCTCGGCTGTGAAGCCTTTAACCATTATAGTCCGGTCAGAGTTTTGTGGGCAGTTTCAGCTGAAGGCTAATCTCACAGTAAACAGTAAACAACACCTTTATTTTCAAACTTCAGCCAGTGGGACCATTAGCTCACTGAACTTTGCTTTGACCTAATTTAGACACTGTTGGCTCAATCATTTACCAGGCAGCCAATGTTTAATCGGCATAACCGTCAAACAGAAGAATGCTGCCACCTCATAGTTGAAACAGCTCAGGCTTTGTTTGTCTGACCTTAGAGACACAATTCCAGACTGGGTGATGATGCAGACTGGTATCAGTCCACATATAATATATTCCACAGATAGCTGGGAAGGTAGACATATTGCAGTAAATTTAAGAAGCAAGTGCTGACATACTCTTTGTGTAGTTTGGAAGAGATAACACTTAATTGACTGAACTTAATTAGATGCATGAACCAAAATCAAGATATTATGTGAAAATATACAGTTTCTAAATCTGTCTCACTGCCATTTATAGCTATTAATGCTCAATGCAGACTAGTTAATCTAGTGCACAGACAGATCATTCCATAAACACACCATCCATACTACTAATGTATCAAGTGATTCCTGCCTCTCTCTCTGCAGGTCAGTGGTACAGGCAGATCAACCCTCACTGCTGGACAGCAGACAATGTTCTGGAGTGGATCAGCGACCACGTAGAGAGTGCCAAGTTCGATGCAAGCACCTTGAGTCTGGCCTACTGCGCCATGGATGGCCCCTCTCTCTGCCAGATGAACCGGGACCAGATGATTGGGGTCTTCGGCCCACAGCTCGGTCTACACCTCCACCAGAGTCTGCAGGAACACAAGACCAAATATGGTAAAACTGCATTTGTCATGTGGCAATGATTTGTAGAATTTCAGAGCTATAATTTATCCATATATAGTTCATGTTATTGAAGTGCTTGTCTCCAATTGCAGTGTAAAGATTTTAGTAACCAAGTAAAGGGTTTTCAGGGACTGTGCACCAAAATTCACACAGCACACCAAAATAAATCTGGCCTATATTAGGATCAAATTATGTTATCTTGTGATCAATTTCCACTTATAAGTCAAATTTGCAATTTATATGTGAATAAACCTAGATTTTATACAGTCAAAAGAGACTTGTCCAGAGGACAGCAATGTAGTTCCATACATATGCTTTGCTCGAAAAATTTATTTTTTCTCCTGGGTGAATAATTTTATGGCTAAAACATCAAATTTCATCTCCTTGTGTCTTTTTTTTCTTCCCAGAGCTGCAGAGCCTGTCAGGACCAGAGCTGAACGAGACCTGCCAGCTCCTGGACAACTTCCTGGACAACCTAAACTACCCTTTGCTCAGCACCATTAGAATTGGCCAAGGTACATATTGTATAGAGATGTTACATACTAGCATAAAATAGATACTGTGTGGAAATCATAGGGCTAATGCTGCTACTTACTACCAATAGCTGAAGGAGCTGTCAGCAAGAGGGAGTTTGATGACAGGGATGATTATGATCTGACCAGTCTGACCATGGAGCCCATGACTCTGGGAGACACTGAGTACCTGTCTGATAATCAGTCTGACAGCGAGTACAGCTCCTCCTCCAACAGTCAGTATTTCATCCTCATGTTGCTATCATCTTGCTCAGCTCTTCTGTCTCTCAGTTTCTCAAGAAGTCTGTATATCTCAAACATGTCTATCATGTGTTCAGGTGGCATGTTTGGCTTCTCAAGCCTCGGCTCACCAGAGTCTGGCAGTGGCGAATCAGACCCGGAGTTCTCCTACCCTCTGATTTCAAGTGAGTTGTTTGTAAGGCTCTTTGCATTCCACAGCCTCAGCAGTGATAGTGAGTTTAGGTAAACATCTGACAATTAACTGTTGTATTGACAGAGGTGGACATCAAAACAGAGAAAGGAGAGTCTCGACTGAAGCGACCACGGGGGCGACCTCCTAAAGTCAGCAGAGAGCACAGCAGTAGCATTTATGACAATCCAAAGAAAAACAAACACGGTAAGGCCATGTCTGGAGAATCAGCATACTGTAAAACGTCATGTGAAACTGTTCATCATTTAAAACACTGTTCAAAAGGCATCTGTATGTGAACGCTGCTGAGCTGTTTTACAGATTCTACTTTGCATCTTTATCAGGTTGCAGATGCATATCTGTGTGACTTGCTTATGCTTATACATCCATGCACACACGAACACACATTTAGCTCATTGTGTCCAACTGTTTGTCTGTAGCACCTCGTGGTACTCACCTATGGGAGTTCATCAGGGACATTCTGATCCACCCAGAGAGGAACCAGGGCCTCATGAAGTGGGAGGACCGCCGCGAGGGTGTCTTTAAGTTCCTCAAGTCCGAGGCTGTGGCTCAGATGTGGGGCCAGAAGAAGAAGAACAGCAGCATGACGTACGAGAAACTCAGCCGTGCCATGAGGTGAGTTAATGTAGCAGCTAACAGGGAAGAGTTTGGAAATTCCAGCTGGTTCATCGGCTTTCCATTGCATCTGTCTGAATAGCAAATAGTTCAGCATTTATATAATATATAATATATGAGATATGGTTCAGATGTTCAGGAAACTGCCGTTGTGGCTAGGCCTAAAACACAAAACAGTCAGATGTGTTCTCCTGTTTATAAATAAGGAGATGTTCCAACATAGACAACCACCCCAGACAGTGTAGCTTTACCTTGCTTGGACAACTTTTAAAGAGCTTCTCCAGTAATTTAGTGTTGCACTTCCAGAGACCCTGACTCGTTCCTAGAATGTGTCAAGCTCAGAAGTTGGTTCCTATATTTGCTATAATGAAACTTGACAGTGCCTTTCATTAGACCCTGGTGAACATCCCTGGCTTTCAGAGGCCACTCTCCCAGTTTGTAAGACAGGCTTTTGGCTCTAAATTTGAAGCCTCCGAGATCCACAACTGATCCGAGCTGATAATGTCTGTTGACAAAGCTTTGCCAGAGCCACAGAAGAAATTATACAGCTGTTTTGACAGGCTAATAGATTAACCTTGGCAGGTAAAATGCCCCTTTGATCCTGGTCAGGTCACCAGTGGAAGAACTGGAAGCCACTTTTGACATTTTTATTTATTAACAAGTGCTTAAAATCAGTGAAGTGCATCGGGTGATGAAGGGGACTGCATACTTTGTGTCTTAAACCTGGACTAACTGACCTTCCTTTTCCCTCAGGTATTACTATAAGAGGGAGATCCTGGAGCGAGTTGATGGCCGGAGGCTCGTATACAAATTTGGAAAGAACTCCAGCGGCTGGAAGATTGAGGAGATTGGCATGGGCATGTGAGGCATCAGTCACTGAGGGGGTAGAAACATAAAAGCCAATCAGAGCAGCAGTTCAGGAACTAGAAATACTTGTGTGGCCTGTCGTCTGAAAAAAAAAAACCTTGCTGCCCCAGATGTTTAAGACACTAACTTCCTCTTAGAAGGAAGGTGTTGCAGAAAATGTAAGCCAGTGTTTTTGGCTCTAGTAGGTTTTATGAACCAATATTAATGTTGTACCTGTTTTATGTTTTTCATTGTCAACTTTACTATGTGCGCAGTAACTAAAATGGACATCGTTTTGGATGCTTGTGAGTTTCTGTAGGCACCTACATGCTGAACTTTTTACAAATGTACAGAATTCTCACTCTGGTGTTTGTATTTAAGTTCTTTTACTGATGCTGGACTAATCATCATCTGTCACTGTGGAGTTTGTTTTGGTATATGGGCATTAATAACTGTATTGTGGCACTGGAAATATTATATTCTTTTTTTTCTTATTTTGATATTACTGTCTTGTTATTCTAAAAGGGTGAAATTTTCACCATCAGTTTTCCATGTAAATGTAAAATCAGTTGTGGATCTGAATGTAGCACCAAGTTTGGAAAAGTCTTTTACTGGTAAACTCAATGTGAAGGACAAAGACAGAACAGAGCGAGATAAATGTAGGTGATGCTACAGTACTTCACATTTATATAGTAATGATGTGCACTACATGTCTATCGGTATCACTTATTATAAAGTGTGTTTACACAGTGTTTGAGTAAAAAAGAAGTTTAGGAGTAACTATATCACATGTCTTGTATATGATCATCACCTGTAAAAATTGTTTGTATGAATAAGTCAGAAATCAGTTGCACGTTGTTTGTGTGATTGTTTTAGTGTGATTAATCCATTTAGCTGTCATACACTCTGGATTGATAAATGTATATGTGAAAAAAATCTCACATCATTTATGATATCTCTTAATTAATTGCATATTGTTTGTATAGAAATAAATTTTGACATGTATTAACTTCCTGTTTTGGGATTGATTTTTAAAGCTGTAGCCTACTCTGGGATCTTATTAGTATCTGTAACCATCATAAAGGATATGGAAGATGTGAAAATGGAGTATAATTGTAAATGTTAAACTCATATGATACAATTATCACCCATCTCTTGTCTGCAGTGCTCCTCCAAAACCAAGCTCTTCATTCTGATGGGCATTTAGCCAATGTCAAATTACAGGAGGTGATAGGAGGTAATAGAAAGGGATATTCTGACATTTGTGGCCAGCAGCCTTCCAGCTCTGAGTGGGACTAGAATTAGAATTAAAAAGGTGTCTGTACTCTAAACCTTATAGACATAAGACTTTGGAGACAGAAATCTATGGTCTTATCCATCAGCTTTCTAATTGAACTACACCACGTATTGTACTTTATTGACTGCTCTCATGGCTGAATGAGCAGGAAACAATCCTGTTTCATACAAATTACTTTAAAAGTATTCTAATTCTTCCAGTCAATATTGACTTTCTTTAAGATTTTTTGTGGCATTTTTGCCTTTATTGGATTGACATAAGTAGAGACAGAAAACATGGAGATGTTGTCGTTATATAGTGCATAGGACACTGGGATGCCCCAGGGGTGACGACCAACTCGTCCGTCATTTTCTATCATTTCTAACTGTTCTCATAAATACCCTAAAAATATTCTAAAATCATCTAACAGGATGCATTCCTTATGGGCACAAGTGAGCTTCTGTGGGCTGATTCTACATTCAACAATCATTAAATGCTTTGATATTCAACTTGAGGAATGTAACTGTAACTGCAAGAAACAGAACTTCACTCAGTACATGTCTTTATTTATTTATATATTAGTTTATTTCTCAGGGACAATGCAAGAAAACATTGCAACAAGTTACAAAAAACATGTTATCAATGTGTATTAATTTAGGATTTCTATCCAAGGCTAATTTGCATCCCCTGTCCATGGTTAGATGGTTCACAGTTTATATTATCCCAGCAGGAAAACATGGAAAACAAAACAAATCAAAGTGCAAGCCATAAAGATGATGACCAAATGATACTGGTCCCTTACAAATGTCAGGTCATTTAAAATTTAGGACTAATAGAAAGCCAAAGCCTCACTCCCCTCTCCAGACTAGTTTCTATTCCACTAGCCTTGGTTGCGTTGTCTATTTTGTTCTCTTTGAAGAGCTGAAACATGATACTGGCCATTTTCTGTCCATATTCTAAGATATTGTGAATAAGATTTCTTTTGCACTTCATTTGAACTAACTCAGATCTTTTATTGCCTTTTATTTTATTTGTATTTTTCATTGTTGGAAAAATATTAACTTGAACATATAAAACAACCAATGTTTTTCAGTTAGATATTCATATTGTATCATGTGTGACATGATTGTGGTATGAATAACATAAGGCTACTAAAACCAGTCGGGTAAATTTCAGATTCTTAAGATTTCAGTCCTTTGGTGACAGCAGGGGTTACTGGTGGCCACAGCAAGTGTCTTTTCGTAATACCCGAAATTCGTAAATGGAGTTTGGAGTGCATTTATTTAGTGCTTCACTCAAACACACTCACACAATGAAGAAGGCAGAGCTGTCATGCAAGGCAATTTATCTTGTGCATCATGTCCTGTAAGTGCTGCATGCATCATTTCCTGTGAATCTCTTCTGTTGCCAATATAAATCCCATGCGGGAAAGCACCAGTCACACAACTGTATATGAATCTCATACTACTGAGATGCTAACAAGTCATTTTTTGCAGGTCATGTCAAGTCTTTGAGCTAGAGTCCAAGTCAAGCTTCAAGTGTTTGGTCACAAGTCCAAGTCAAGTCTCAAGTCTCTTGTGGTTGTAATGCGTGTTCTATCATCTGTTGCATGCCATCTGGTCTGCTTAGAACACTGCATAGCTATATGTTTATTATAAACCAGGACAGACTGTGTTTGACTGGCTTTATTACCTGCGCTTCAAATGTACAGAAAAGAAAAAAGCAATGACACCTTTAAAGCCTTGCCATGCACCAAGAACCATCATGAAAACAATGCTTCATACTGATCCACATTGTAGACTCACTAGTGTGGTGCCATAAAAACCTGTAAGTCCTGTTTACTGGAATGTTTTCCAAAATGCCAGTGTTACACAATATCACAGGAGTCACCTTTTAACTGGCACAGTTGGTACCTGCACACCTGACGCCATTATGCAACCCAACACTTGCATTAAAGCTTTCAAATGAACCATGTAACGTGTCACTTTTGTGTGAAAGTCAACATGAATGAGTAAAAGCAGACAATCTGTGTCGATAGATTGTGCAGGTGCACTGTGTGTGTATGTGTAATGACATTATGACAGCTTTACTAAATGGACGTTGACATCTATGTGATACTCCAACTGTAGACACACTATCAATCCATCATTGTTAGATTTCCAACATTTAGCAGCAGAATCGAGTTTTGTGGTTTACAAACCTCTGTCTGCTTCTTCCAACTGATACTGGCAGACGGTGGTTTCTGGTTTCAGCTTGGTGTACAACAGGTCTGACCTGTTGGAGATGAGAGGGCACGATAACATCTGGATGGCTTGTCTGTTGTATAAGGACTTCCTTTAGTGCCAATGACTGCCACCATTCAGTCCTGTCACCAGTGAATTACATTTATATCTGATGGTTCTGGAGCAATGCAACAACTAGTGTGATGTTCAAATCTTGCAGAAAAAAGTAAGAATGTGGAGGATCAGGGTGGTGGGTGGGCAAAAAAGGAATAGAGTGTAAGTTCCCAGTCAAACGCCAGAAAGTGGAACAGTGAAATTCAATTGTGCACCCTCACAAAATTGGGACTACTGGCACTTTGGTCACTAACTTGACATTAAGTTAACACATTTATTGCAAGGAAACAGTTGGACCATCTAACAAACTAATTACTTGGCTCTGACAGTCAGCTGATCAGATCTACTATCATACCGTCTAAAGTCATCGATGGCATACCTATACCAGCATACTCAACTGCATCAGCCTGTTTTTTCTGCTAATTTCAATCTTGGCAGCTAGGGACAGAGGCTTTCGTCTTTTATAGTTTCCTGACAATTTTTTTCTCTGCCTTGGGGCTGAAAAAAGCTAACCAGTAGGAGGATTCTTATTCACTGATTCACAGATGCTTGAGGAGCAAAAATCATTTTTAAAGACTTCAACTATTTATGGACTCTACTAACCAAAGGGTCAACAATATCATGAAAGATGTACAGGACATAAAGAGCCTTCAGTTCTCACAAAATGATTTAGATGACTTCAGCAAAATACTCTCTGACCATGCCACCAGACTGAAGTGCATTACAAGTGAGCATGTGACAAGTGACAGATTGCATAGTACCAAATGTGGTATAATATTGATGAATCACTATTGAATCATTGCAGGGTAAGGTCAGAGAGGTCAAATAAGTCATAATCAATATTACAGTATTATGTATAAGTCAATCAAAGTCGATCATATTGATAATGGTCAGGTAAAGTCAGGTTCAGTCATAATCATGATGTAGTCATGTGTTGTTGGATGTGGACATAATCACAGAAGTCTTGCATTCTTAATTAAGTGCAGCAGCTGACAGTTGGAGGTTAGAGTGTATCAGACAAAGGAGTATTATTCTGAGGACAGTGGGAAAGAGTCCTTGAGTGAAAACAAGCAGTTCCTCAGTTGATACAAAAAATAGTGTGGCCTAACAATACAGCAAGATCTTTAAGAATATAACTGTATGATGAATCACTGGAAGTCTGAGAATGCATAGCCAGGTGAAAACATCAGAGCCAGGCGAGTTGTGTGCACACAGACGATGCTAAGGAGCACATTGACCTGCTAAAAGAACACAATGACCTTTAAGGAGTGTACACAAAATCAGATAAAAGGATGTTATGAAAACACCAAGGAACATGAAACAGAATTAATAAAGCACGAATAGCAGAGAAAAGATGTTATGAAAACACAGAGGAAACATGAAACAGAACTAATAAAGCACGAATAGCAGAGAAAAGATGTTATGAAAAAAACACCAAGAGCTCCAGCATACTGTTGGGAGCACAGAAAGGAGGGGTGATAAGAAGTGTATAAAAGGAAGGATTTGTGCATTGCATGTTCAGTTGTTCCATGGAAGAACTCATGTTTGCTGTATTGTTTGATTCAACAGTAAACTCTGCTCACATCTGAACTCATTTCGACTCAGTTGTTTTCTTTGCAAGTGTTGTTTGATTTTTAACATGTGGAGAAGATCTGAAGGACATCTGGCCCATCTTCGAGATTTTTCTACCACAATAGCTACATTATGATCAGCTCATTGTTCACCAATTACATTTTTCATGAATGAATCCTTTTGACCTCATGCTCATATTCATCTCAGAAACTGTCTCAGTATATTCTCTGTATTCTTAAGAATCAAAATAAGATATCAAACACAACACATCCCCCAAAATATGCTGTGCATGTAAGAAGTGTATACAAATTTCAGCATGTGAATGTGATATCTATGGTATCTGCAAAAATGGTTATCACCCAAGTTGTACACTTGTAGCGATCTGCTATCTTGGCCACGGGAGGTTATTATATTCTGGCGAATCACACACCCACCTATGCCTGTCACCCACACACACCCCCGTAAACCAATCCAGCCATTCACCTTCTTTTAAATGGCGATGACGCTGAAGTCCAAGATGGCGCCGTACTACGAGTAAGCAGTGAGTCCGCCGGTCAGAGCGGTGAGTGGGCTGTTGGCATGCGTCATCTTTGTTTTCGGGTTATAGTCCGCGTACGTAACTCCGTTGTTCTCTGGCTGAACCCTCCGGGCAAATAATTCCTAGGAGTTCTTCAGTTTCGTTGTTCTCTGGCTGGAATCCCGGGCAAATAATTCCTAGGAGTTCTGCGGCCTTCCTGGAGTTCCTGCGGTGTACAGACCCCGACTGACTTGACAGAAAGCACGGACTGGAGTTCAATGGACTGACGCACATGACTTACAGGTACTCCGGTAAAGCCGTGAGAGATACCTTTTGTTTTTGTTTTTAGAGATCTCTGTGTAGTTGCAGGGGAATGCCGCTCTGACCGGTGGACAGATATATGAGGAAAAAGTTTTTTAAACTGTTGATATAAGGAGCTTATCCACAATTTGATCTGTCATGTCTGGAACATTCATTGTCCATTGTAGCTCTAACTGAAACATTTTGAAATTAGTCTTTGGTTTTATTATATGAACTGCCTTGTTACAAAGCCATTGGACAATGGGATGGAGAACTGATTTTTGCAATGTCACGTAGGTGAAAAAAGGCAGTCCTTGAAGTTTGTTTCATGCAGGAGTTAAAGGACATATCCTGATCAAAGATAACTCTGAGATTCCGTACGGTAGTGCTGGAGGCAACAGCAATGCCATCTAGAGTAACTATACATCTTTAGGTACTGTGTTTCGGAGGTGTTTGGGGCCAAGTACAATAACTTCAGTTTAACATCAGAAAATTGCATGGCATGCTTGAAGTTTAGCTAATTGATTGGTTTCATCTGGCTTGATTAATAAATATAATTGGGTATCATCTGCATAAGAACGAAAATTTATGGAGCGCTTCCTAATAATATAGCCTAAAGGAATCATATATAAGGTGTATAGAATTGGTCATAGAACCTTGTGGAACTCCGTGACTAACTTTGGCGTGCATAGAGGATTCATCAGATTCATCATTCTGATAAATAGGACTAAAATTAGTTTAGTGCAGTGCCTGTAATGCCAATTAAATGTTCTCTATACATCCTCTGTAATAGGATGTGATGGTCAATGGTTCCTGTATTTGAAGATAAATCAACAATGGCTAAGGGCAGAAGGTAATGAATTTTGTCTCTAATAGTTAGTATTTAATAATAATAGTAATAATAATTATAATACATTTTATATCTTTTCAGGGTACTCAAAGACACTTAAACTGGTTAAATTGGTCATAGAAAGCATCACACTAAAAACATATACCACACAACATTAATCACACATTAAAAGCAGTTCTGGAAATGTGAATTTTGATCAATGATTGAATGTGGGCAGATCGGTGCAGTCTTGGATGTGTTTGGGGAGAGAGTTCCAGAGGGAGGAGCCAGCTATGAAGCTGTCACCTCAGGTCCGGTGCTTGGTCCTAAGTTGCGGAGACAGGAGGTTGGCATCAGGGGCTGTTACCCACTAGCTAGTTATTTTATCATGCGGGATGGGGGATACCCATGTCTGACTGCACCAGTCAACCTCATTACCACAATGGGAACCAGTGAGGGGAAGAGTGGAGGCACGTTTCACGCTCACCATGCCAGAGCCCAATCCATTATGGAGAGGGCATTTGTCATGATGAAAGAACGGTGGTGAGGGATCTTCTTCAAAGCCCTGGAAGTGGATCACCCCTTTGCTCCTAATGTCATTGCAGTGTGTGAAGTGTTTCATAACATCTGCTGGGGACATCCTGGAGCTGGCTGAGGAAGAGGATCTAGTGCCACCACCACCACCTGTTCAAAGGGATGAAGTGTCAGCCCCAAACCAGTGTCCCTCACCTCAACAAGATCATGACTGTTTCATTTTGTAAAGTGAATAAATTACCTGTTAGGAAAAGCCATTCTGTAAAAGTAAGTTTTAAGATGAGATTTAAAAGCAGCAACAGAGTCAGCTGATCTGCTCATTGGAAGGCTGTTTCAGAGCTGAGGAGCCAGTGCTGCAAAAGCGCGATCGCCCTTTGTTTTTAACCTGGACTGGAAGATTTAGAAGACCCAGACCTGAGGGGCCTGTTCGGACAGTACGGTGTGAAAAGCTCAGTTATATTCTCTGGTGCCAGATCATTTAGAGCCTTGTGTGTGATTAATTACAGTGGATCTTTTTGTGAGAGATGCAAAGGGCTGCCTAAGAAACACTAAAATCATTAACTCCTGGTAAAGGGGCTTCCAACTTGTCAAACTTTTCTAAATAAGAAATGTAGAGTGTCTGAATGTAAATGGATGTGGTAAATAGGACAACATGCTGGCTGTCCTGCATTTATAACCTACATGTGTTCCATTAGTGCTAGACTCCTTTTTTCATCCATGTGGTCATTATATTCAGCTTGCATATTTCACAGCATTGGGGTACTTCTACCTTTATTACCAGGTACGCCCTAGTGTTGAGAAAATTTAAATGGGCATCATAGTAAAGAACATACATTATGCTGCATCTACATCAGAAATCTCATGTTTGAGGTGAAAAAGGGGCTCCTGACATCTATTGCTATTGGCCATCTTGTAAGAGGTGGAAGGAAGGGGCTTGCGCAGGTGAGAGCAGTGGTCAGGGACAGCTCTGACAGGTGGGCTAGGTTTTTGCTTGTGGATTGAAGCAAAGTGTTGCTCAACACTATTCCATTCATTCAGCAACTGAAGAGCTTCTTTCAATTAACACAGTAGGACTCCATATAAGTTTTTTTTTTTTAACAAGGTCAGCAAAAAGGCCAAGAAATTGTTCATTTTTGTTGTACTCTTGCTTCCTCCTTTTCAGCCTGCCTTTTGAGAAAGGCCAACATGCCACCACCCCTCTTTGGCCTTTTAGTAGGTGGCTGGGAGCAGGTGAAGGGCATGGGCTCCTCCTCACTATCTGTGCCAGGCAGGAGGGACATTTGTGAAGGCTCTTCACATCCAGAGGATGAGGCTTCAGCAGCAGTCTGGCCATGGTTTTGTTATGGGATGGCTGGACTCTCCGTAGTGTTTGTTTGGGGTTTGTGTTTTCTGTCTCTGTCTGTACTTCTTGTCTACCTGTGTGGAGTGATTTAGGTCAAGGGGCGTGGTCTGGAGCTGGTGGCTGCGGCAGCTCAATCACGACAGCTGCATCCAATTTACAATCACCTCTGCCAGTACTTAAGTCCTGGTCTCCCTCATCAGTGTTGCCAGATTGTACCGTTGACTCACGTGGACCAGCCGGACCTATGCTCTGCTCCTGCCTTGCCACCCTCTTCGTGCAGACCAGTGTCACCCTGACTCAGTTTCCGCGCTGGTTGTCCCCCATTCCGTCCTGGAGAGTACCCAGCTTTTCCCCGGCACTGGTCTGACGTCGACGCTATCTGCCTGCCTGCGCTCTCAAGCCCAGTTACTGCGTGAACCTAAGTTACCTGTTCTATGAATAAACTGTGCCGAACTGTTTTATCCAAGTCTCTTTGTTTGGTCTCTGCGTGCTGAGTCGACTTAACGCCTCCTAACAGGTTTGGCACCAAGCATGAGGCAATGAGGATGGGAGGCTGAATGGACGGCCATTCCCCGAGTGCCTCATGCATGGCATCAAACTATGGCCAAGTAGCTGCTGTTGCCTCACCACTGTCTGTGCCTGTGGGGGGAATCTTCAACTCCTATTAACACCATGGATAACAGAATGTTAATGGGCAGTTGGGGCAGGATGCACAGTGACCAATAATGGAATAGTCTAACTATTACTAACCATTCAACTTTGTGGCTACTCATAATTGCTTTCACCTCAAATGTTCAAAATATGTAAAATGTGTAGATAACTAATTAATATGCACACCAAATCCACGTAGAAGGCTGGGGTAGCCAATGTAAGCCTGTTTTACCTGCACAACATAGTATCCACAAACACTATCCCACCACAGTGCCCAGCCATATGATTTGGTTTTTAAGTTGTCCCACTTTTTGGAGGTCTGCATGGCAGTCACCTGCCCCTCCTGCCCCATTTCCTTCACCACCTGCCGGAAGGTCAGAATTAACTTAATTTGCCATACCCATTTATAATAACAGCATTTTAACCCACAAATATACATTATCAATATACTCCCAGCCTGATTTGGTTGAGTTTGATATTCCTAAAGGCTGGCAACACAACAACGCTCAAAATGAAGAAATAACTAATGCTAACTAAGCATAGGTTACACTACAACATTAGCTTCTCCTTGTTCATTTTACAACAGTAGCGTAATGTTCAGTCTGCCTGTGGGTTTAACATATTGTTGAAAGTTAAAAACATAAAATCATATTAGCAAGTCATGGCATAAGATGGAAAATGCTTAATAAGCAACAGTAACTGATCTGTGTTCCTTGAAGGTCATGTTGATAGTTTTTTTTTTGTGAACGGCTGAATGATGCGTCGCTTTAAATGTTGCTGCAGCAAGGAAATGTGGGACGGCATTATCTCTTTTCCCTTCGTAAAGGATGGTCCAGTGTACCCTATTCTAAAGGAGATAAGAAAGGAAGCATTGGAGCACCTTTCCTTAGCATTTAGAGAATTCCACCAGCTCATGGCTGCCACTTTGATCCTTCTGGGTCCTTTCACTCAGTTAGGAACCTTCCTAGTGAAAAAAGACTATTCCACCACAGCCCTGGCCAATTAAAATCACTGATGAAATCTGAAATCAGAGATGTCAGAGGTGATTCAGAGGTCTGAAACAGTTTTTCCCTGCTTTAAAGTTTATAGTGGTCGCTCCAGTCCATCGCTTATTTTCACACTCAACTGCACAGCTCAGTGCTGTGTTCTAGGTTTCATCCTAGAATCCTGCCCATCAATATACTGTGTATGTCCACTGTAATTTATTTGATCAACCTCTTGTTAGTTTGCTTGTTTTTGTCTTCTTGCCTGTCTTATTTTTTGTATTAAAAAATGCATATGATTTTCTATGCAGAGTAGGATGTTCTCCCCATGTCCATGTGGGTCCTCTGCGGGTACTCTGGCTTCCTCCCACCATCCAAAGACATGCAGGTTAGGTTAACTGATGATTCTAAATTGCCTGTAGGTGTGACTGTGCGTATAAATGTTTGTATTTGTATCTGTATTTGTCATGATTGACTGGTGATTATTATTACTGTACCTCTCTCCCAATGTCAGCTGGGATCGGCTCCAGCCCCCCGTGACCCTGTGAGGATAATGGATCCATTATCCATAGATAATGGATGGATGGATGTTTGCTACAGTATGGTTGCAAATTAAAGATTTTAATGTCTTCTATGGCTACTTGTATACATAGGGAAAATTTCAAACAGTACACACAAAAGCACACACACCTGCACACATATAGGCCTTCACCAAGTCACCACCATAACACAAGCTTTTGAAATAAATTTAAAGCTGGTCACATGCACCTTCTCCATTTAATTCTGACAGTATAATTTAAACTCCAGGAAGAAATACCAGCATTCAAATGGGGAATTTGACTCGTTCCATTCCTCAGGACAATGCCAGATGTCTGTCAGATGCACTAACTTCTGTTTCCGTGAGACATTCTTCTGATACATATGCTAAACCATGAATGTGTCACTCTAAGTGTAAGTGGAAAAATGAAAAAAGGTAGACAATGTGTGAGGAGTTGTGATGTGGATCACTAAAAGATAAGGCACTGTGATTAATAAAGTAAGATTAGTGTATCTGTTATAGGCGTTTATTTAGTCACCAATCCCAGCATGCGTTGCATAGCAAGCAGGGAAACGTGGACAGATCACCTGCAAGGCCAATACATAGAGAGACACAGAAACACAAACATGCTGACACCTATGGGCAATGGGCAGTCTGTGTTCCCATCTGCAGTTTTGTCCACCCAAAACTTCCAAATCATCCACTGTATTCTCAGCTAATTTTGGTGTTGTATAAAAAACCAAACAATTCCTACTGAGACTGCCTGAAAAGCCCGGGCACATTTCACTACCAAGAGAACTGCAGTTTGTTTATGGTGCAAACAGACCAACCACAAGATGACGTGATATGGGACACGTGTATAACTTTTAAAGTAAAACTAAACACATTTAGCCAATTAGCTAATTGTTGTGGGATGCCTCCGTTCCTTTATTGTGTTTGCCATTGCCTGTTGTTAGGATATATGAAGTCCAGCTGTGGTCTCTACTGATGTTCGTAAAGCATTTCTGTCTAAAGTCTTTGCATCCACCTCGGAAAATAAATAAAGCAGAGAGTGTTCCCCATGTTAGTCCACGTCAGAGCATATTTACACTTGTTGGCTTTCATTGCAAACACTAAATTAATTACATTTTTGCCTTTTTTTGTGCTTTGATTCAGACCAAGTACCCAAGCTCTAGGTTGAACACAGCATCATTGCTTTAGTTAAAATGAACTGGACAAAACCAGGAAACAAACCAGAGTTTGTTTAAATCACACCTGTCATTAAAGTCTTGAGCCTCCTTTTAGATATGCACTTCATTTTGTATTCACCTGACTTCCAAGTCTGTGGTCTGCAGCAAACAGAAGCTGATGGAAGCCCACATGAACACAAGAAGAACTCACGGATCTACACCTAAAGGACCAGAGCTGAGAGTCAAGTCCAGGGGCGCTGTAGTTGCTCAGTGGTTGTATGGAGCTTACATGCTTTCCATGTCCTTATGTTGAGGGTCGGAGCACACTGTAAAACTGTATGACTGCAGTGCCACCTATACCTACACTCAGAGTAGTAGAAACAGAATCTGTGAACAACCACAGTCCACATCTGTATCTGAAAGTAAAAAACATTCGTATGTAATGACATTTTGTATTGTTAATGGTTAATAAAAAATCACTTGTTTAGGTGGTGTGGGAGGAGTCACTACATTCTGTGTGATTCCAAAGGAGTTCAAAAACAGAAAAGTAACTGAGAAGAACTATTTTAACCTATCATTCCTCAATGTAGTTATTTTTTCCAGTTTCAGAAGAATGTAAGAACTGATTAAGAAGAACGTTTCTTCTCTTTGGGGGGAGTAGCTGTTAGAAGTCACAAATCTTAACAGACATTTCTCTAGCTAGTGTATTTGGGGGACAATGATCAATCTGTGACCAGCAGGATACATCAGGGTAAGAAAGTAAATAAGATGTGTTTGCTTCCTCATTTCCCACCTTGGTGCGCTGCCTTTGCAATGTGTCTGACCCAAAACTGTGAGAGTAAAAAAGATACAACTGTGTGGATATGGAGCAGGGAAGTGCTGAGAAAATTTGCATGTACTCAATGAGTAACCTGGGTTAATAAAGGTATAAAACATTTTTAAAAATCCTAACCTGTTTGGTGTGTTTGCCCATTTAGCTTGTAACTCCTACCCTGGTGTGAATCATACAACCAGACTTTGTCCAGTTCAAAAGGTGGGTTTCAGTCTGCTTGCATATGAACTCACACACACACACACACACACACACACACACACACACACACACACACACACACACACTCCATAGTGAGGTGAGCGCAACTCTGCTCACCTCCTACTAGGTCAACATACCTGTCTGGCAGGTAGATTTGGCCACAGGCCAGAATGTGTGTGTGTAGCACGTAGCTTACTGGAAACCTCACTGATCTGTGCCAGAAAAAATATATGAGAGGGAGGGAGGGGTGGATTTTTACTGCTGTGATCTCAGTGCATTGTCACTGGATAAACACAGAGAGTCATCATGCCCTTCCCCACAGTTACTTATTAAACTAACCTCTTACACTTTCGTTTTGTGCTCCACACAGTCATCCATCTGACTATGACATACACACACACACACACACACACACACACACACACATGATTGAAACAGGCACCCAGAAATAGATTCACTATTTGCATGCATTTAGGTCATTCACTGTTTATTACAGCCATGGACCATTGCATTCTAGTCAGAACTATAATGCCTACAAAATACATAATGCAATTGTCAGTCATGCAATGCAAAACTTGGCAGTTTCCACTGTAGGTAGGAAACACAAACTTACTACTACTACCCTGTGTTATTGTATAATTATATTATTATTATTATTATATTTATCTTCTGGAATGGATTTATTGCATTCTGAGGGAAATTCCAGGACTCTCCCAGCCAATCACTAAGCAGTGGGAAACATTAAATGTGCTTCCAGACAGCAGGTGGTTGCTGCTGCAGCTGCCCCTGGCTACCACAGAGCAGAGTTGCACTCACCTCACTATGGAGTGTGTGTGTGAGATCCTTCCAGCTGCTATCCACCTAGTATAATCTCATCACACAGTTAAATAGTGCAGATTGTAGTTTATACATGGTTAGCAATATGACACAACTACTATAGCAAGTTTTTCTAACTAATATCATAAATGTTGTTTATTGTCCCAGACTGGATAATCAAACTTTGAAGCTGACGTAATGTAGCAGACGCAGTGCTGTGCTCATTATTCTGCATTGTGTTGTGTTGGTAGTGAGTGAGACGCACACAAACTCACATGACTCACATGAGTCTATAAAGCAACATACCGTTGTAGCTAGCACAAAGCTAAAATATGCATCACGCTAATATTAGCACCCATTTGAACAACCCTGGTGCAGCTAGCACAAAGCTAGTTAGCTTAATAAACCGGGCTTGAGTAATTCAGTTTAAAATCAAAATTACGAGTTGTTTATTAAACGGAGGCTAGACAGACAGGTTCATTAGTACTTTGGGACCCCAGGGGAACAAAGAGGTATGCCATAGAAACCTCACAGGGTGAAAACCTATTTACAGATGGGAACTAATTTGGGGAAGTTCACCACAATGGAAGACTTTTCAGGAAAAATAAACAAAATAAAATAACAAAATTAGCTTGGCTACAGTTGCACCAGTACCGTTTCTCTTCATATATCTGTTTGCGGTCTGCTGGTGAAGAGGTTTATATCAGGAACTCAGATACCACTAAAATCCGCTTCTGTATTGTTTCCCTCACTGTGGTTTCTGTGGTTGCCATGGTCAAACTAGGTGGTGGCAAGTTGAAAACGTTAGTGTCGTGTTACACTGAAAACAATGGGAGCGGTGGTGGCAGCTGTTCACTACAATTGGAACAATCTAAAGCTAGTATCCTAGTATTTTAAATCAATGCTGGAAATCAGCATTTCTGATTTACCTAAAAGGGATCAGTAAGGCCGCGTTCAGACTGGCTTTAGCGCTGCATGAAAAAACTCTTCTCTTGGAGCTTGGATTGTATTTTATTGTCTCACTGGTACCTTGAACAACCACACCTCACCAACACAGCTCGCTATGCTGTTTAAACAGGGCTGATTTTGCTCTAAATCCCTGATACGAGAAGTTAATGTCAGATGTTTTTTGGAAATGAGGGAACACACAAAGAAAAACGAGAGGAGGGAGAGAGAAGCAGACATGAGAAAGTACAATATTCAGAGATGTTCTGATCATTTACAACTCACTGTGATGATTCAGATTCTGATGAGTGTTGCTGATTTGCAACAATAATATCTGTTTTTGTTGCAGTGTTTCTGTAATCAGTTAAAATGTTTTGGGGATTTCCAGTGATGTAAGACAATATACATGAACATGTCATTATAAAACCATAAGCATTAATCTGCCGATGAAACCTGGCTGCAGGGATTTACTTACTTTCAGCCACAAAATCATTAGTGAGGTCCAACACTGATGGTGGATGATAAGGTGGTCAAATTCTTCCCAAAGTTGTTAAATGAGATTGAGGTCAGGGCTCTGTGCAGGCCAGTCAAGGTTTTCTTCACCAGGGGCATTGTCCTGTTCAAACAGGAAAGGGCCAAACACAAACTGTTGACACAAAGTTGGAAGAACACTATTGTCTAAAATGTCATTGCTTGCTGTAACGTTAAGATTTCCCTTCATTGGAACTATCACATACTGCTATCCTGCCAATAGTTTGTGTCTAATATTATCTTGACAGCCATATATTTTCCTCTGATCAGCTAATGACCGTCCTTGACAGTAGTCGGCAGAAGTTTTGATTACAATCTTATCTTATTGAAGGCATGTTTACTGAATTCTGACGTAAGCAAGTGTCGCTGATGTTGTTTTCTAAGACATAAATCATTAATCATGGAGCAGAAGTAAAGCTATGCTGGAGTTTGTTTCCGTTCTGTCACTCAGCAGTAACACATACATTTGTATATTATCGGCACTTGAATGGGAGAGAAGAGGACATGAGTAAAGTCAACTTTAAAGGCTGCAGTCATAGCTCAGTGTTTGAGCACTAGATTACCGATTTCAGGCATTGATTTTTTACACTACGGTATAAAAATCTCAGAGATGTTTCCCAGTGTGTGGTTAAATAATAATAATAATAATAATGTAGCTGGGTGGTAAATCTATTCAGATGTAATTCTCCACTTAGGCTTAGTATAGTTCTGAAAGTTTGTTTAAATGTTAATACATGTGTTCTTTGTTGTTTTCTTTTAAATGTAACCTTGTTTAAGTCAAGCACAATGTGAAGCAGATTGTAAGTGGGCTCTCACAGACTCATTTGCTGTCACAAGGTGGCAGCATTGAGTAGTTTTATTGTTACTCCGCCAAGTGCATCTTGGTCTTTCATCCTGTTTGCGTGCGAACGTTCTGGAGATTTGCAGAGTGGACGGTGCTGTGACTCTGTCGTGAAAAGTAGTAGGTAAATACATATATATCTTGTAAAATATTCCTGTACAAATACTTACACGATGTTATCTGCTGATATGTAACGTGAAAGTTTGATTTAGACACTACTGGAATTCATGTCCTGGAATTTTGGGCGCCAGCCGTCGACCACTGTGTTCTCAATTGCATGGCAAGGTAATGTTAGCATGCACTAAGCTACACTGTGCTATTGTACTTTGTTACATGAGAAATGGCACAGGTTTTACATCAATTTTAACTCTATTTGAAGGTACATGACAGTGTGTTGAGTTGTGCAATCTCCAGGAAGTTCCACGTGGGTTTAGTGAAACGTTTGGAATGTAAGTGTCCTTTACATTTATACATTGTACGTTCCCAGAATAATTATGTGGGTTCATTGTTGATAAATGTGTATTTATCTGGTTATATTTTATGTTTTCTGTCGCTATTCAAAGCAACTGCCGTATTTTGTTTCCATTGTTTTTTTCTTGTAAATCGTGTTTTTTTGTTAGAAACCACAACAAACTGTGATCTAGCAGCCCTCTAAAGGGACTTATGCACTCTGTTAAAATGACCTGTTGCAAATGTGGTCAAAAATGAAATTAAAGCTACAAAAACTCCTGAAGTAATTGTGTCTTGTGTGGCATCTAATTCCACAGGCTACAATAATAATAATAATAATAATAATATACCTGTCCCCAGTTGGCATCAGCCTTGTTAAACTTCTACTCTGCCACCTTCATGAGAACCTGAGATGGTCAACTTGTTACAAAATGCAGGTCTAAGGCCAGTCCCAGCTCACAGAGGGATGAGCCCAAGTCAAGTCTCACATCTTTAACATTGGTAATTAGTTATTGGACTGGTGAAGATACATTTTAATGTAATTATGATGGCCAGTACAATGACCTTTCATTTAATAACATCCCCATTTGTGTGGGGATGTTATTCAATCTGTGTCTACTCATGAACTGTTCTTTATTTTGCTAGATGCTGAAAATATTTTAGAATTTTGTAAATACTCAATATACTTGGTGATCGGTGTTATTGCCTTTCCACACTCCTCCACAGTTAAATCTAGAAACTCAGTTATACTGGTCATACAATATTAATTACATTTATTTTAAAGAAATCAGCAATATATGGATATGAATATTGATGTAAGTGTGCTCTGAATATATTATCAAAATTCTAAAGAATCCTGCTGTTTCTGGTTTGTCATTACAGACTAATTTTAGGATTCATGGTAAAAATTCAGTAGTTGTTAGTTGTGTTGGATGATGATTTACTTTACATAAATGGGGACACAAGAGGGTAAGTAGTGGTCAGATCATCACAAAGTAAGGAAGGATTACTTCAGGGGGCCCAAAAATAGGAGGTTCACTGCATCCTGTATCTTCTGTACAACTTGGCCTGTGTTTTTAGTTTTCCTTTTGATGTCTGTCAAAAAAGTGTAAAGAAACACACACAACATTTAATACAGGTGTACAATACTATCACCATGGGAATCAGCTGTTGACAGCATCCTTTTATCAGCTTTATGATGCATATAATATAAAGTTTTTGGATTGGAAGTTTTGCTGCCACCATGTATTCATAATGTAAAATGTTAAATGTGAGACAGCTCATCAGTGAGTCAAATTTGACCCCTTTGCTCCGATGTACTTCATCTTCTTGGACATAACACTTAACTCACTGATATTACCTTTTCAACAAAACCCCAAATGACATGAGACCCTAGATTATCTTCTGCAATGCAACAATCCCTTTCCGAATCTGACCTGATATAGAGGTCTTTGACCATTTGTCCCATTACCAAGTCTTGACCAAAGTACCAAAAATATTGCTCTCTGCAAGTTGTTGATCAATTGTGAGGTAAAATATCTCCTAGAGTGAGGTAAACTGCTAAACTTTTTTTTTTACTGACCCCAGGGGATTAATTACTTCAAATGAGTCCTGATAGACATTCAAGGAAAAATTATCTGACTTAAACAAAACATTTTCTGCAATTACTTTGCCATCCCACGTATCCTTAATTATGTCTGCATCATGGACTTGCGAATGGGTGTATTTGTGCTGTTTCCATATAGACTCACACTGGAAAGACCAATCAAAAAATTTGTTTGATTGGAATGTATTGGGCAAAACACCTCCTGCTTCATTGTTTCTGAACAGATGGTAACTGGCTTAATGTAGTTGAAGCTTTCTTTAAACCCAGTTTTCCTTCTCTGGTCCATTTTCAATATATGATTTTTTCAATTCCGAAAAAAATCTCTGTTCTTATGTCTGCCACAGGAACTCCAAGTAAGACGATGTCATGATTTCCTGGAATCCTTCAATGACAGCTTGAATAACACATGAAGGAAGCAACAACTTGGCCTGCAACTTGACATATAACAGGATCAGATTTTTTTAGCAACATGTCTTCATCTGCATTTCCAGGGACAATGTCTGTGTATTCTTATTTCACTTGAGGCAAACAACTCACACCTGTCTTCAGAATAAAGGACCATAGCCTCCGGTGTGCTACTTTGACTCTCACTTGTTCCCTGAATGATAGTTTCAGTTAGACTGTGCTCAGTCTTTGTTTTATGGCATCTTGATAAATGAGGTGTAAATGTTGACAATAAAGTAAATGTCTTTTTATGACGGGTTCAGACTATACAATATCAGCCGGATTATAGCCTGACCTGGCAGACATAGGGCGTCAGGTTGGGAACGACACTGAATGTCTGGTACGACAATCAGTCGTTTTATCCTGTGTAGTGTGTCATAGTGGACAACAACCGACACTGCATCTGGGATGCCTCACAATGTCCCGACAGAAAGACTAGCATGTTAGAATTTTTTTTGCCTTCCACAACAAATTCCACGTCATGTTCCATCATGTCTGTGATGTTCACCAATAAAAGCACAAAGCACTCTGCCACGCACAACTGTAAACATGGCAAAGTGAAAGAGGAATGATGTTGGTGCCGCTAGGTGGAACTGTAAAACAGAGCAAAGGTCAGTCGTTTATTCGTCATTTTTTTAGGCTTTTACATTCTTGTTCCCGGAAGTTGGTCCTTAGCACCGCCATCCCGATTCAATTCAATTCAATTCAGTTTTATTTATATAGCGCCATATCATAACAAAGTTATCTCAGGGCACTTTTTCGAGTAGAGCAAGTCTAGACCGACTCTTTATATTTACAGAGACCCAACAGTTCCCACCATGAGCAAGCACTATGCGACAGTGGCAAGGAAAAACTCCCTTTAACAGGTAGAAACCTCGAGCAGAACCAGGCTCTAGGTGGGCGGTCATCTGCTTCGACCGGTTGGGTTGAAGGGGGAGGGGGGGAGGGGGGGAGCGGGAGAGAAAGAGCAGGAGGAAAGAGAACATACAGCAGCACAATACAGTTCCACACAGGGATGTAACGCAATGGTTGTGGTAATGGTATGGATGTTAACACCAACAGAAATAATACTAAGAGCAACATTATAACAGCAATACTAATAATAAGAGCAACATCAACTGCAGCAGCGGGTGCAGAGGAGGAGCACGGTGGCAGCAGGTGGCTGCAACCATAGATCCAGACTCTACAGCTCCGGAGGGAGAAACACCTGCAGAAAGCAACAGAAGGAGAGAGAGAGAGAAAGAGAAGAGAAGGCACACAACTACGGGAAGAAGTTGAATTAATAACGAGCATTGATGGGATATGGGGGCGTACAGATGGAGAGGAAGAGGAGGAGAGAGGAGCTCAGTGCATCATAGGAAGTCCCCCGGCAGTCTAGGCCTATATCAGCATAACTAAGGGGTGGCTCAGGGGTCACCTGAGTCAGCCCTACTATAAGCTTTATCAAAGAGGAAAGTCTTAAGCCTACTCTTAAATGTGAGGAGGTTGTCTGCCTCCCGTACACAAACTGGGATCTGGTTCCACAGGAGAGGAGCTTGATAGCTGAAGGCTCTGGCTCCCATTCTACTTTTAGAGATTCTAGGAACCACAAGGAACCCTGCATTCTGGGAGCGCAGTGCTCTAGTGGGGTAATAGGGTACTATGAGCTCTTTAAGATATGATGGTGCCTGACCATTTAGGGCTTTGAAGGTAAGGAGAAGGATTTTAAATTCTATTCTGGATTTTACAGGGAGCCAGTGAAGAGAAGCTAATATTGGAGAAATATGATCTCTTTTCCTGGTTCCTGTCAGTAAACGTGCCACAGTATTCTGAATTAGCTGGAGAGTCTTAAGGGACTTATTGAGGCAGCCTAATGGTAGAGAGTTGCAATAATCCAGCCTAGACGTAACAAATGCATGGACTAGTTTTTCTGCATCTGTTTGAGACAGGATGTGCCTGATTTTTCAATGTTACGTAAGTGAAAAAAGGTCGTTCTTGAAGTTTGTTTTATGTGGGAGTTAAAGGACAT
>VMKM01003003.1:0-27500 GCA_008360985.2 Macquaria ambigua
GTTTACAGAGATTGAAGTGTGTAAATCATACTGAAACTGTAACAGTGGCAGGGACAAAAATAGGATTGCCAGTTGAAATGACACCCTTGCTGAGATCTGGGAACATGGTAACATTGCTAAAACGTAATCCATATAGGCAAGAAACCATCAGACAGGTTGTAAATAAGCCAGCAGTTTAGCCAAATTATCTAAACCAGTGGTACCCAACCTGGGGGTCAGGGTCGGGGTCAAGACCCGCCACCCAAGCAATCAGAAGATGACTGAAGGGACATAAAAAGCCTTGATTGCTGTTACACAAAACTGTTTGGGAACTACTGAGCCAAACCACTTTATTTGGAGGTAAAACCGAAAGTGAGCGCACCAGAAATAAAGGTAATAATCCCTCATTTTACAAGAAAACTGTGTGCACAATTACGGTAAATACGGTAGTTGAACAAAGAATTAGTCTGTAAACTGTGATATTTACAACAGATAATTTTGGTAATGATTTTACTGTTTGCCTTAGTTTTCTCTTCCAAATATGTTTGACTAACCCAAGTTGTAATGAATTGGAATTCCCCCCAATAAAGGCCCTGCACATCCCCAGAGGTGTAATCAATAACTTTGGCTGATGACGCATCTACTCAGGTTAAAAGATGGATGAAGCTGGAATTAAGTGAGGTCACTGGACACTAAAGGTGTTATTTGTCCAGCCAAAACAGGTGCAAGAAAACTATCAGGTGATTGAAGGAGATCTCAATCAAACAAACAAACAGTCTTCACACACACACACACACACACACACACACACACACACACACACACACACACACACACACACACACACACACACACACACACACACACACACACACACACACACACACACACACACACACACACACTCCAGCGAATAACTCTAATCAGACAAAATAAGTGAAATCACCTGTGTGCGTTTATCGTGGGTGTCCAGGGGGCCTCTAACCCACCGCTCCTTTATTTCAGAAATGCCAACACTGTTATTGTTAGGCAGACCTATACTCAGGGTGGAAAATTAACATTTTTAAAATGTGAACATCTACCAGCCACTGACATAAATGTTCAAATTCACCATCCACTCAAAAGTAAATCATTGTTTTGTGTCTGAAATCAACCAGCCACTTTCATATTGTACCAGCATTTGGCTGGTGGCTGGTGCTAATACTCAGCTGAGCACAAAAAACTATGAAAAGCATTGATGAAGAATCTGGGATAGCTTCTTGGTGTGAGAATATCAGAGTTAGTGAAGTAGGAATAAACATGTTGGTGAGTGGATCAAAGTAGTCCATCAGTGTCTCCGCTAAAGCACTCTCTAGCACTCACTCACAATTAGGCCACTCAAGCCTTTGCGCGCGTGTGCGTGTGTGTGTGTGTGTGTGTACTTGGCAATGCACTGCCTATTGTGTCAACACAACAGCTGCTGAGGTCTAATCTTTCTAGCATCTAGAAAGACCTACAACACAAACAGTGGAAAGTTTGTCCATCAGTGCCAGTGAGGGTGTTGGATTATTAATATTAGAAGACCATTTTATCAATGTGAACTGCCCACATCACTACTTCTGTTTTGGCGCAGCAGAGACAAGCACAAATTGGTCATATAGTTACACTAGTGCTCAATCTCCCCACACCAAACCTGAAACAACCCCATCCACAATGCTAGCAGCAGGATGAGATAACGCACTATAAATCTTAACTGGCTAATGTGATTTACATCACCCAGGTATCCATGTAGACAAGACTGAATGTCAGCTCTGTAGTGGGAGGGGTTCTGTGTCTCTCTCTGTGTGTGTGTGTGTGTGTGTGTGTGTGTGTGTGTGTGTGTGTGTGTGTGTGTGTGTGTGTGTGTGTGTGTGTGTGCGCGCCAAGCTCTCCTCAGCTCAGAGCAAGGTGGGGAGAGAAGAGTAGACCGGCCAATGGCCAACAATAAAAAACAAACAGGCTGCTGGGTCCAGTTCCTCCAGATTGTTAAAGACTACCACATCTTTAGCAAACAGGGAGAGAAATATGGAGGCATTCTGGCAAAGCCTTTCAGGTCCTCTGGCAGGAGATTCCTCTCCACTATAAACTCAGCTCCCCTCAGACGAGGAACAAGAAACAACTGACTGGGGCCTTATGGGGAAATACTGATATATAGCTGCAATGCTGAGATGCCACTTGATCATTAAAGAAATAGTTTGGCATTTTGGGAATACGATTATTCACTTTCTTGTTGAGAGTTAGATGAAAACATTGACACCACTCTCATATCTGTGCATTAACTAGGGAGCTAGAGCCCATGGTCCATGTTAGTTTAGCTTAGCTTAGCATAAAGACTGGAAGCAGAAGGAAAAAAGGTAGCCTGGCTCTGCTCAAAGCTTTGTGGTTTTAGTGAAAGTTACATGCTGGAACTATTTCTCTCTGGTCGTAGCGACATCCGCAGTGAGAATGCCAAGCAATCCCACAACTTGTGGATTTTAGGTTTTTGATTTTACTTAAAAAACATATATGTTTATAAAACACACAGTTAAAGATAAAACCAATGGTTTCCAACCTTTTTGGCTTCTTACAAAAAAAAAAAAAAGGATACTCAGGGCCCCCTGTCATGTTTGAAATGGCTATGGAGTTGTTTAAGGCCCAATGAATCCAATATTTTACAAAAAGCTAAGATAAGAAAAAAATTGTGTAGCAAAACTTTATTTTTTCCTTCTTTTTTGTTCCATTAATCATCAGATTCATCTTGTAACCCTTTGGAGGGGGCCCGACCCCTAGGCTGAGAACCACATTGATGCATCAGTATTAACAATCTAATAATGTCATATATGATAATAGCCACAGGCACCATTTTTCTGCAAAACCAGTACTTTCCAAAATATCCAAAAATGTCAAACTGTTCCTTTAAAGACAACACGAAATGGTATTTTGAGCATCTTGCTTCCATAATTTGACCCAAAGTGCTTTAAAATAGAGGTTTTGTTATTAAATGTACAACCTGGCAAGTTCAAGGAGTGAATAAACCTGGTGAGTTGCTAAAAAGATAAAAAATATAGCAAAAATTAGGACTAAAATAAAAATGTATGTTAAATATTTTTTGTTACTTTTTGTGTAAGCAGGATAAAACTAGAGAATGATGCCTGGATAGGAAATGTCTGGCTATTTTACAAAACACTGCATGTGGAATTTATGTGGATAAACCTATTTTAAAAAGACTTTATGATCTGAAGTTCTTTCATTATATCATAAAAATATACGACCCCTACTAAAAATACTAAAACGAGAATGGAGCCATAACTTTAAGTAAACATTTGCAAAAGTAATCCTACCAAAACCACACTAAATACAAGAGAGGCCAAAAGTACTTAAAAATAACAACTAATGTAAAAAACAAAAACTATAATATCTATAAACACAAAAGACACACACACAAACTAAACAAGAAGCTGTTACCATGGCGAGGAGTATAAACTTTGGCATTGTCTGCAGCCAGGGTCTGTTGTTGATTCACCTCATCATAGCTACACATGATGTAATTGACAAATGGTTACCACTGACTGGTGGATGTGAACCAGAAAAACAGAGAGAGGGCTTGAAAAGGTCAGCTCATGTCTGGCTGACCTCAGGACAGGAAAAGGCTGATACACACCCCCCCCCCTTCCTGCTGTGATCAATGGGCCGTGCTGCTCAGTAATGTACTGTATGTCCTCTTGGCTGCAGTTGATGTGTCTTTCTGTCCCATGAAACATTCAGAAAGTCTAAGAGAAGAATCAGTTTTTATGAGAGGAACAAATAGACCCAGCTGATGTACTTACAAGATGACCACTGAGACAGAAGAGTTCAACTTTCGTCCTCTAGTGTCCAGGCTCCTGAACGCCACCTGGTCCTGAAAACAAATATACTTAGTCACCACAGCATGTTGGGGATTTCAACATAATATTACAGCTGTGACAGAGTTTTCTTTTCCGCTTAAACAGTGCAATACCTGGGGAAAATGAGCATACAGTGCAGACAAATCCAAATTCAGACCATTCCACTGGTATATTTTCTTAAAAGGAATAAATCAACAAATACCTAAAAACTTTTGACTGCATGGAGACAAGTGAAAAAATGTTGGACAACAATCTGCAATCCTCCATATTCATTAATTATTCATTATTATATCTAGTTAATGTACACAATATAAACTGCTGGACTGGATGGTCATTACATTCCTATTAAGTCAACAACTACTGATTTTCACATCAGAAAACTATGAATATGAATGAGTGAACCAAACCTTTACAAAAGCTATTCACTTATAAAATGCCCGTCAATTACTGGACAACACTGCAGCATTGTCTCTGTGACCTGAATCAGCCTATACTCACCCTACATGGCAGATGCCACTGCATGTAAGGTCTGTGAACCCAGTGGCCCAGCAGCCCTGTTGCAATTAAGTAGTGCCTAGAATGTACCTCAGACAGACAGACAGACAGACAGCACCTCTACCGTGATGGAGGATTTCATCCACTTTACACACAGAATTTTCACTTACACATTGCACATAATTATTATAATCCGTTTGTGTCAATTGATACCAGCAGTGAGTCAGGGATTACTTCCCCAAATGTGGACATATCTGGCTTTCTAAACTCACTTTCCAGCCTGAACCACATCCTTCATCCTCAAAACCCCTTACATTTTCACATACTCAACCTGAATCAGAATCTTGATGCAGTTCCTTCCAACTGCCAATAGAGGCTGATAAAAGGTTTTAGATGACTTAAAATCACTGTTTGCCTTTATTAGACAGTTCAAAGAAAGGAAAACAACAAGATTTGGAGATAAAGTGGAAGCCTTATAACAAAAGAACCTGCATCACATTCATTTTACACACCTTAGACCACTGAGCCTCACAGATGCTCTTACAATAGAAATTTGGGGTATCTTTATGTGCAGAGAAGGGAACTCGAAGGTAATGCAAGAGCTTTTTTTCACAAACTAATGATCTGAAGCACAATATGGCTGCAGATCCCTAAGGTCACACAGCCACTAAAAAGCTTGCTGTTCCAGGCTAATGGGCTTTATATCTTCATGGTTTCTCTGTTGCCCCAGATCACAGACGTACCAAAGTGCAAAGAAATCTACAGAATTCTTTGAATATGACATTTAATGAACTTTAGTTTTGTTTTTTCAAACAATTCTGTGTTTAACTACAAATCAACTCTTGCCCACAAAGTTTTTATTGAATATTTATGAGTTTTCTTGAGATTGATTTACTGGCGGTAAACCAAAGAGGTGGGGTTGTTTTGAGGATTATAGACCTATAAATCATTCCTGTTTTGCATGTTTTCCCTTTGATGTCATGGCAACCAAGCCCACCCAAACCATACTTCCAACATACGTCAGCTAATCAGCAAACACTGACAGTCAAAAACCACACAACACATTCAAAGACAAAGTTACAGGTGGGACCTTGTTTCACCAGCACTGATCCATGTCTCCCAGCAGGAGAACTCACCGAGCATCTGCTTCCAATAGCTTCCCTGCCCCCCCCCCCTCCTCCTCTGAGGAGGTCTTTGGGAGGCAGCGGACCCATCGGACCTATCTGAAGCCTGAGCCCCAGGTCTCCAGACCGGGGCCCCCAAAACAATGATGCAACACCCACCAGGCTTATGTAACTAACCTCTGCTGGCAGATTCTCACTCTGAAGAAGGTGGAGACCCTGGGAACACTCACAACAAAAAAGTACACTGGAGTGTGATTCAGAGTGTGCACACATGCACTCAGACTGCACTTGCACACACATACAGTGACACACAGTGGATGGATCTTATTTACGGGTTGGTAGAAACAAAAAAAACCCAAGCAGAGACACGTCACAAATCGCTTCATCCATCTGCACATTTTCATGTTTTGAAAATGCAGCAAATATCAAACTTTGGCCATGGTGCTGCTGCTGTTCTTTCTAACTTACTTACACTACATATATACAGGCCAATGTGGTATTTATGTGCATACAGCTATGGGTGCTTACAATGTCGCTTTATTCTGACGTATACCAATTGGTTGGTTTATAGAAATGCTGCCTTCAAACAGAACTCGTGAGCTCATTGTTACGACACGGGAAGTCGTGTACACGATATGCTTGGCGTTGAAGTGGTAGGTCGTGAAAACACTGCTGCTAGGCAACATGGACACCAAAAGACTCCTCGTTGTTCTCTTGACATTCTTCGCTTCTTACCAAGAAATGTTGACTTACTTTCTATTTATTTATATCAACATGGTCCTCAGACATATTATAAAATTACAGAGAGAAACTCTATACGACTAAAATTACCATATATCAACTTAATATGCACAAAAAAAATGAAAACATCAGCAAACACGTCCCAAGTCGTGAACTTGGGAGCTTTCAGAAATCTTCCACTTCCGAGGTTGTGAATACCACAAGAGGGGGCCGTTCATATGGACTCTTTTCGTAAACACGGTAAACACAACCCCATTTGAGTGGACATGTTTCACAGTGCAATCAAGGACCACCATTTTGGACTGAAAAACGAACACCATGGTTCTCTCAAGACTCTCTACTCTCATCTGATTCAGCCAAAAGTCATACAGTGTTTGGGTGTAAGGCCCATAAGTATAAGGGCATTTTTTTTCACGAATTATTATCCAAAAACAAATCCTTATCTTCCTAAACCACAAACTAGGTTTAAAGTCTGACAATGTAACCTATATTTAAAAAAAAGAAAATGAAATGAAAAGTTGAATTCATAAGCAATAAAACACATCTTTACTCAAATCAATACACTCAAGTATTTAGTTGGTACAGCCTTAGGCAACTTGGTCTGGTATGACCAGTACATTAGCTTATGGTGGCTAATGTTAGATATTAGCGTATATCTGACACTACTGAGTCAGTTTGCTGACTGTGTAACTCTTCTCTACTTGTGCTACTGTTACACTGTGTTTTAGCAAAGATGAACACTTTACTTGTGGTTTTATTAAGTAAAACCAAGAAGTAAACTTATCCTTTGGGCCTTTTCATTTTGACATTTTGACTTGTCTAAAGCAGGAAAAGCAAGAAACATGTTAATAATAAAAGTATCGATGCTGCCGAGTTCCATCAAGTGTCCATTATGCTATTTTTGTGAGCCAGCATGCACAATGCCAGAACCCTGGGACTAGCATACCCAAACGGAACACTAATTAATGTTATCAATTACACCTGTGCTTTTTCTGCTATGACATGTTCAAATGTCTGTTGTGAAAAAGGTTTATTCCACTTGCTCCGTCAGGCTGCTACTAGCAGATTTCATCAGCTGTAGCTCGCTAGTGTAGTAGCTTACTTGTGTCTTACCTGGCTGAAAACAACAACAGCATTGTTCTTGTATTGCAGGTAGTAGGGACTGCTGAAGTGTAAACTTCCCCAAAACAAATAAAGAGCATGAGCTCTATTGTTACTCTAAACTGATATACTAGCATGTTGGCTCCTGCATTGTGGATCTTCCAGTCCTGAACAGGGATTTTTAGAACGTAATCTTTGACCCTTCATAATAATGTAACCATGTCGCCAATATGCCTTTGGAAGTAACACTTGACATGTTGCTACTTGAGCTACCAGCATGGCAAGCCATCTTAACCCTTAGCATTGCTTATCTGAAAGCATAACTAATAAATACTAACTGATGTTGCTGACCAACCTTTTTAATTTAGAACTACCACCATTGTACACACACGCACACACACTAGAATAAGCCTAAAGTGGAGACAAGACGTCTTATTTCCAGGTAAGCTTCGTGGGCTAGCAGTTTGCTGGAGTGGAGATAATGTGCAGCCAAAGCTTAACGCTATCGTTCCACAGCTAATCACCACAGACAATTACAAAGTGATACAACAGCTGACAGGTTGGAGGCTTAATTATCACTTTGATCCCACTCCACTGGGATCATCCATTATTATTTCTTTGTCCAAAAAGACAATCATCACATCATCCCTATCATCACATCACCGGATACTGCCGTCAAAGGGCAATGAAGTGTTTTTTCTCCAAGAGGAATGTTTTAGAATGTTGTTCCTTGTTTTGCAGTCTCAGGCTATGTAGGCCTAAGGGTCAGGCTGATAAACCAACCTTCAACTTGGATGAGGAAATGTGTGTGTTTTCATTAAAACTGAAGCAAAGGCAGCCACACCACATGTAAGACGGGACAAACACTATGAATGAACGACTAATGAGACTAAAATTTGTGTCAAAAGCTGTGCCAAATTCTGATTGGATGTGGATATAACCCAAGTAAGACAACAGTATCCAAGAAGAGGAACATGAACAAAGGGAAAAGTTTCCCGTTACCTGTGAGAACACCTGAAAGCTGTTTAAATGCATCAATATCCTCAGCAATATGATCTGCTGATCCATGCTCTACCTTGGGAAAACAAAGACAATATAAAGTAAAATAATAAAGTTGGCATAAGGAGCTGATACAGGTAAGAGTCATAGTTTTGAGCTGTAAATCTGAGAGAAAAGAGCAAAATGCAAGTAAATAGGCTTGCTTAATCTAAAGTCATTCCACTCTCTAGCTATTAGAATGATCAAGCACATGGTACTCATGTGTTGTCACAATCCCTCTGGGTTCACTGACCTCACATCTTAAAGGTTTGGTCAAGGGGAATGGCTGCTAATTAGCTTCCCTATGCACTTCCAAGTGTGGAGTAAAAACACAGAAGTAGCCCTCCTAATTACCCACAGGTTATTTATTTTGGCAGATTATAGCCTAAGCACCAGACTACCTGCCAAATAAGAAGGAAGGAAAAACACTTGGCCAGTGATCTGTGTATGCATGTGGGTTTGTGTTTGTATAAAATGTGTGTGATATAATTTGACAAAATGTGCATTTACTCAACTTTTCAGCTGTAGGCACATAGGCTGCGACATACACACTGTACAAACTTGCAGTGCAATGATGTGTTTGCCATACACTTCTGCAAATCACCGCAAAATAGAGTTTGCTTTGAAGAAAGAATCATAAAACATCCATATATCGTGGCAGGATGTTTGCATTTACCACGCCAAACGCGATTTGAAAAACTACATTTTTAAGTTGTTTTGCTCATCATCAACAGTACAGTACAAGCAGGAGATTACTTAAGACATTTAAGGAGTCATCAATATCCTACGGTAAATTCGGCGGTCAGATAATCCTCCAAGCAGCACTTCACTTTAGAATATTCTCAATTTTAACAATGGTTAGCTGCTGATGATAGCCCATCCCTAAGGTCTTTGGTAGAATAAACATTGTGGGGATACGTTGCGTGCCAATTATAAAAGTCATAATTTCACTTCAATAAACGCTGCATGGTGTGTAGGTTACATGCTGAAATACAGAAAATATTGTATTGAGTCATGCAAGACCTTATGTCATATTGTATGTGCCATATATCTTTGTCGACAAGCATGGCAACTTTCAATTACCAGATTTTTCAACGCAGTTTGGCGTTGCGTTCTACCGACGCAGACCAATGTCCTCGCCTCTCTGCTGTAGTATTGGATGTCATGTACAGTGTAACATAATATATTGTAGCTATATCTGGCGCCATGGCCTGACTTCAGAGATAATAAAATAGTCTATTGTGGCCTTGGGACTTGGTCTCTCGTTTCACAAGTTGTCTAACAGTAGCCTCATTACCCACCTTTTACTTTTCTGGTTGAGGTGATTTAAGCCAGCGTGGATGGTGTCGCGTAATATGAATACCACCTGTCGGGAGGATGGACTCACCTGGATGAACACTGTGACTGAATGTTTCAAGGTTCATGTGATAAACAGCATAGCCTACTCTGTCTTAATATTTTAAGAATTCCATACCAGACAAAACGTCAGTAAAAGCACCACCTGAACGCTGCAAAGTGATACATTAGCAACATGTTTTGTTGCAGGTTATCGCGTGCCTAGACTTCAAACTTCTCTCCTGTTTCTGCCGTGGAGAAAATGTTTAAGTCCTTCCTCACGTTTTAAAACAACATGGAGCTGAATTTTCATGCACAAACATTCAGTCAAATGAACTTACCGACGCTGTCCTGCAGGAAACAGCTCCTTTCCGATGGCTGTGAAACCACCACCAAGCAAACTATTGTAGTCTAATATCCCGTGGACGTATGCACGCACGCACTCCCGACTGTCATTCACACATATCCGCCGACTGCTATAACCTAAACTTCTTCACTTCTGTCAAGTCAACTAAAATAACACAACGAATTACCGACTGGGATTTTCAAAATGAAAGCCTAATTGAATTAGGGCGTAGTGCAGACTTTTTTAGACTATGTATTTTACTTATTTTATCCTATCATCTACCAGCAGAATAGGCTATCCCATCTCATCTCATCTTATCTTATTGATTGATTGATCAATCTTAATTGCAGTATTTAAGTTCACTAAAATAAAATTAAAAAAATGAAACCAGAGGTGTACCCAAGTGCGTACACAATCACAGAATAATGAATCAATGTCAAAAGAGACCGTAGTGATGGAAAAGGTGTAGCCTGAAGGCATAACTTATTACATGTACCCTTCTAACAATACAAACTGTACAGAATTTAAGAACATGCTACACACTATCTTATCTTATCTTGCACAAAAAAACATGTATTAAATACAATGCAAATAATTGCAGGTAGTATGTGAGTTGTATTCTTATACACAGTTCCCAATATTTCACTGATTCCAGTTCTGTATACAACGGTTGCGTCTTCATTTTTCTCGTGATTCATTTGAGGCTTTTATTTTGAAGGCAACGTGCCATTAGCATTGATCTCAATATTCTGGTTGAACTCTGGTCTGGCTTGACTCAGTTTAAAGGAATTGAATCCTCCGTGTTCAGCTATATTGTACTGAGCCAGGAGCATGTCTCTGCTAAACCTTTACTTTTCTCTTTATAATAAACCAACCATGTGTACTGCAGGTCTGCTTTCTTTGCTACAGGTGTATATTTGAAAGTACTTTCATCAGCGCACCTTTCTCCTCATCTGTCTATTAAATATTCTCTAGCCTGACAGTCAGCTCTCTTATACACATGCACAGACACAAACACAAGTGTTTTTCCTGCAGTGACTTATGGGGTCAGCCTCAGTGCAATGGACAATCAATTCTCAGTCTGCTCTAATGGCAGAGTTAACAGTCCACATATCCTGTCCATTAAAAACAAGCCCAGATTAACATTCAATTTGACCACAGATCGAGCTGCTCCTCTCTCTGTTGACTCCAGCTCTTAATAGGCTTGTAAAATGCAAATTGCTGGAGGTGAATAGATCGCCCTCTCTTGCAGTCAAACCATATTGAAAGAGAGGATGCATTATTTGAAGGTTCAGGTCACAGTATTCTGACAGATGTGAGTCGCTGAGGTGGAAAGGTAACCATGTGACTTTGACGGACTTGTCACCTCTGCTCTTTGTTCACTTTGCCTACTTTGAATAGTCTCCACAGCGGCAAGTTTCAAAGCACGTTGCTAAGGGAAACAGGCCAATTGCAAACAAATGATCCCCAACCGCAGTCAGAATAGCTGATGAGCCTGTAGTGAACATGAAACTCACCAGCAGCCATATGGAACTCACAGAGAGGAGTTAATTGGGAGTGGACTTGTAGATTGGTAACAAGTCCCACAAATTTCAGTCCATCTGTCCTCCAGTGTGATGATATTCTAAGCTATGCAGCATTGTGGTTGCAAATGTATTCCCTATCTTGGTATCTCAACCATGTGTTAACCATGAAAGATAAAGGACTCTTTGTTTACAAATGAGGAATCTCATACACACTGCTTTTGTTGCTGCTGAGCTGCTACCGAATACCTTTAACAATGCTGAAAAGGATGACAGTTATGTTGTTGAATAGTGCATTCCATAAATGCCAGTAATTTCAAAATGAAAGTTGTAAATCAGACACAAAGAAGGCAGACCAGAGACTGCCAAGTGACTTTCTGCTGTTATTGCTGATATCAAACAGACGAGCAAGCTGAACAGTTCTATCAGTGAACATACTGAGCTGCATGTATCAGGGCAGATTGAAACATATCAGACATTGTCATACAAAAATCTACTTTGCTTCTCTTTGAAAAAAAATTAATCTGTGAAATCAGATGATGAGATGCTTGCTGCAGACAACATGGTGGATATATCTGGAAGTTCTGTCAGTGATGATATCTCCCACTTGGCAAAACAGTGTGTCAGCAAACTGTTGGCAACATGGCTGCAAAGCCACCATTACTGGCAGTTACATCTAAATAAAATTCACTACTAACACTAATAGAATAAATTCAGCTAATTTGTAGGAGCTACGTTTGTATCTGGTCTCACTTATTAACAAATCGCTACAAATATAACAAAAGAAGCTCATTTAGAATATTTATCTGGTGTGTCTACAAGGTTAGCAGTGGGGGTATTTACTTGCATGAATGGGAGACAAAAAAAGGGTGCACTCTGATGAAAACCACAACGAAGAACCACATCAGGCAAGCTAACTTTCTCTATCTCTTTGGAAATCCTAATTGAGGTTCGCCGTCTTGTCTCCAACCAGTTCCCTCTCTGAGTAGTCCACCAATAATCCTGGGACCTCTGTCCTTCTATCTCCCTTCTCTTTCATTCTCCTTATAGCTCTGTTTTAGTCTCCACCAACTCCTGAGAAGAAAATCTGGTCCTTTGGCTGCTAAATGCTCCACTATATTTTCCAGCTAGTGGCTGACTTGCCATTTGGTGCTGGGCAGGTAGTGTGCAGTGGTTCAGGGCTTTTTGCTGAAAACAGCTGTCTGCAGCTGGTGGAAATGTTACTGATGAGAGCAGTGAAAGTGAATCAAAGCAATAATGTTGCAGGCTGTAAAACCAAAACAAGCTGAAAGATGCTAAAATGCTCTGTAGAGCTGAGGGGAATGGCAGAGTTGGGTGATAATTCTCTAATCAATATAAAAATATTGATTATAGCAGCTTTAAGTTTCTCCATTTTTTCTTTGAAATGTTTTGTTTTGTTTTGTTTTGTGGAGTTTTTCCTTTCAAATCAAGGGTCTAAGAATAGAGGGTGTTGTATGTTGTAGAGCTTGTAAAGGCTTATATGGGCTATATGAATAAAACTAACTTTATTTGACTTTACTAACAGGAAAGTAACCTGCAGGTTTACAACAGGCTTTGACACAGTTTTTACATATATTTTACATATATATACAATATTATCACAGCAAGTCATATAAGTTTTCTTACTTTACCTGTGGCATGCTATATTTCAGACCATCAGATCTGTGTGTGTTTGTGCACTTTACTATATGCTTGGATGACTCCTAGGTCAGTATTTGGTCAGATATCCCATAATGGTTTCTTGGAGTAAGATGAAGGCCAGTAATACTAAGTTCACTTTCTTGACTCTGGGAAAGCGTATCATGAGATCCATGTTGTTGTTCTGACTGTAGCCCCTTCAGTCTGACAGAAATACAGTCTGTTATGCTCTTTAAACAGGACCAGCTCCTCCAGCACTTCAGGAGTGGTTTGATGGCAATTCCATTTGGCACTCGATGCACAAGAAACACATGTGGCTCCAGCAGGCCTTTGAGGTTGTGACGTTGCACACATGGGTTTGGCATATACTGAACAGCATGGGCAACCACAAAGTTCTCAAACATCACATAAAACAGACACAGGCTGAGTGAAAGCCATCTGAAAAACATCATCACATTATCATCGAAGTGCACAGTCGTGTCAAAGCAGAAGAATTAAGAGTCAGATTGGGATGGTAATGCCTCCACTGAAAATTTCAATTTCAGTCACTTTAACCTTTACTACTCAGGGTTATCAGCCAATTGCAGTGAGGGAGGGTGGGTGGTGGAGTAGATATTCAAAGATATTGAAAGTCTAAAGCCCTTCTAGTGGCACCTACAGGCTGCCATTTTATTATATCCCACAATGGGATTTGGGGTTATGAACGGATGCAGTGAACAATGATTTTTCTATTCTTAGAGCCTTACCAGCAGTGGGGCTAAAAATATCATGTTTTTCCTGAGGGTGTCTCTAGAGGAAATACCATAGGGTCATAAAAGTCAAAAGGGTTTGTCAACCTTACACCACAAATGTGCCATGTCAATGTCATGTCAATCGAGCAATGTGATTATGTGATTATACTGTGTGTCATGTGTTGGCCTAAAGGTGGTATTAGAGGAAAGCACTTAGAGTGTCCAAAACAGACATGGTTCATTCTCCAAAGAGCATACATTTTTCTGAACAAATCCCATGGCAATCTGCCCATTATATTTTGATATTTCTTGTGTGCAAGAGGAAAATGGGACCTAATGGTAAAAAGGTAAAAACACGCTAGCAGCTGTTGGACCAAAGTGTTGGACAAACAGACTGATGGACCAACCCATGTTTAGGCCCTACATCTAGCAGGGGAAAGTAGCCTGTATTACATTTTTGCCAGATGGTCCATCCATCACGTGTAAGAACTGTGCTCCACCCAGAGACATATAATTTTAAAACTGTAATGCTTTCATTTCATCCGTCCATCTGCCACTTTATGTAGCCATTACTAATGATGAATTCCTTAATATTGTTCTGTTTTCCATTCGAGGAAATATTATTTTATTTGATCAACAAAGTATATTTGTGTGCTTTGGGAACTGTATATATAAACAGAACAATGTAAGCTCAAAGGTGCCCTACTTTGGTGAAAGATCAAGGACCCTGGACAAGAGACTGAATGAACAATGGAAACAGACATCAGGTGTCTGTGAACACCAGACCAAAACCGCTCACAGCATCTACTGGGAAGAGGTCAAAGGTCATTGACCAGAAGTCAGTCTACATCCAGAGAAAAATCAAGGAGGACATTCACATCCAATGCCAAAGACTGTATTTGAACAGAGACAGGGGTTACCATTTCCCTCCCTATACTATATACCATTGATGAAATGAAAAAAATCTAGACATTACTTTTCTCAAATTATTACTGAAAATTTGAATTTGTAATCTTGATCCATTTGTTTTTGAGAATTACAGACCAATCTCAAACCTTCCATTCCTGGGAAAAATTCTTGAAAAGGTACCAACCCAATTACATATGTATCTATCATATAACATTTTTTAAAGTCTACCACAGTACAGACACTGCCCTGGTCAGAGTTGTTAATGATCTTAAAATTAGCTCAGACAACCATACAAGTTCTATTCTGGTACTTCTTGAGCCTTTGATACAGTTGACCATATAATTCTTCTTCAGCATCTTGAACACTGTTTAGGCCTTAGAGGCACAGTTCTTAACTGGCTTTCTTCTTATCTTACTGGAAGATCTTTCTCTGTTTCTATTGGTAACTTTAAAGTTGGCATTCCATATGGAGTCCCTCAAGGGTCAATTCTTGGTCCATTGTTTAATTTGTATATGCTCCCACTTTGTGTCTATCACCTTAGCCCAGTGAATGAACTCACCCAATGGACTGCTGAATCAAATATTGGATGGCCACACATTTTTTTTTACAGCTAAATGAGGACAAAACAGAGATTCTTTTACTAGGCCCCAAGGCTTTGAGGCACCAGATTCACTCTTTGTTAACTCCCCTGTTGGTAAAACCTTGAGCATGCCAAAAACATAGGTGTGGTTTTGTATGCTGATGTTAATTTCCAGAAGCACATATTTAATATCTACAAGACAGCAGGTGTTCAATAAACTCTAGCTTATTCAGAATTATGCAGTAATTAACTAAAACCAAAAGGTTTGAACACATCTCTCCTATTTTAACTTCTCTTCACTGGGTCCTAGTAAAACAAAGAATTGATTTTAAAATACTTCTTATTGTTTTTTAATCTATGAATGGCTTAGCTCCTTCCTACATTGTTGATGTGCTCACTACACACCGGACACACATCAAGTAAAGGTCTACTAACTATACCTAGAATACATTCTTAATTAGCCTATGGTGCCTTCAGTCATTATGGTCCTACTCTCTGGAATTCATTACCACATGAATTAAAGTTTGCTACAACAGTGTCTTCTTTTAAAAACAGACTAAAAACATCTTTTTTCACAAGCTTTTAGTTAGGTTTAAAGTGTGTGGTTAACGGGTGAAACTTTTATTTTAGAATCAGTATTATTATTATTCCCTTTTTAATAATACTTTTAATAATACCTTCTTATCTTATTCCCTTTTTATTGTAATACCTTCTTATCTTATATGTTTCTTTGCCGTTTCTTCCCCTTTTTTTTGAAGCACAGTGAGTCTACTTCTTTCGTAGGAAATGTGCTGTATAAATAAACTTGACTTTGACTGCAGTATCTGCAAATGGCAACTGAGGTATGGTGAAGGTCATGGAAAGACTGTGGCTATGGGAAATAAACTATGATTAAGATATAGTTAGGCAACTAAAACACTTGATTAAGGTTAGGGAAAGATCATGGTTACTGTTAATAAAAAAGTGACAATGGCCAGTCTCCTGCATGAAAGTCAGACACCCTTACTTTATACCTCGCTACTTAAAGGACACTACTTTCTGCATTGGTAATGAACGTTGGCATTGGCCGTAAATTGTGATGTGTGGTATCATCCAATCTGGACATAATTCATAGGGATACTAAGCTGAATATACCACCAATCTCCTGTTATTATGTGACCGACGTTCCACACTTAGGTCACGTGATGACGTCTGAGCCAACATGCAGTTGTAAGCTAGGTAGAACTTCAGCTAAAATGATAGTACTTACTTAAGGTGGACTGAATGTCTTCCAAGAGACATGTTGTCAACATCCAGACTGTTTGTTGGCATATAAAAAGTTCACAACCAGCTTTAGTTACAAAGTTTAGTTTTTTCATCCAGTATCTCCAACATCTCTCACTCTTAGCAGGCTGTTTTTCTATCCAGCTCATTTGACATTACATAAAAATGCTGGAGAGAAAAAGTAACGGTCATAACTTTTACATAACACAACATTTGAAATGTACCCTGTTACCTAAAAGTTATTATCACCTCCCTGATGCATCTGTTTTTTTCCAAAAGGCTCTATTTCATATGTACCAATCAACACGACACAACAACGATACTGATAAAGAATATGGTCAAACTAAATTATTGCATGCAAGTTGTATATGTCTTAAATGCAAATTCTCCTCCTGCATGCTCAGCTCACCACTTTTGTTCCCAGTCTTGCAAATCATTCAGTAATATTTCATTTCTTTCATGAACATGCTGATGTTTGTGAGGATTCAGAGCAAGAGCCGAGCTGAGTTTGCATGGGTCCGTCTCATTGCTGCATGCCAAATGAGTGTGCATTCTTGGCATGGGGTTGTCGTGTATGTAGAGGGCATTTAACTGTGCTGCTCCGCCCCTCGTCAACTCTGTGACTAGTATAAGCCCCAGTAATGAGGTCAAACTAGCAACGTACTCTGGAAGCTCTGGATACACTAACAAGCCCTCTTTTATTCCATTGTTCTTTATATCTCTGGGCAGACTGGACTAGACTCCTTGCAATCATATTTGTTCCTGCAGAGCTGATATTTCAGATCCCTTCCTGCCATTACGTTTAATTGCATTTTACATTATCAGTATTGATTGTGAGTAGCACTGTCTTCGGTTTCTGTTGATGAGAAATATGCAGTGCATACCAGCAAGTGCTCATAATGGCCATATGAGAGAAACAGACACCAGACAAAGGTTATGGAAAACCCCTCTTTATCACCCACATACCTAATGATGGACTCCATCAGCCTCAGAGCAGGAAATGATCTGCGAGAAAAACTCTCCTGCTGAAAATTGCAGAGTTGTCAACAATGCACCATTTAAGTGCGCAAGAATCCTCACCCACTGCAATCTATATCTTGTGTTTAATTATAGTGGATGCCCAAGATAGCTAAATGAGATGTTATTCAAGGCTAACAAGGTACTCTAATGGGTATAATTTTAAACGTCAGAAAATCTTTGATTGTACAGAACATTGCCTGGATTTGAACTCTGTCCTCCTCACTGTGGCGAAGGCCAGCTGAGGTTCTTTATGTTTTAGAAGAAGAAAGCTGCTTTTTGAGAGTTTAGTTTCCCACAGCAATCATATACCAGTCTCTCACCAGGGGCTTGTACACCTCTGTGTAGTGTGACCCTGAACAAACACACTCAGCCAGGTGAACTTTGCCTCACTTTGGTTACCATGAAAAGTAGATCTTTCAGGGCATTACAGTCAAGCAGTTTAATCATAAATCATTTAAATCATAAAAACATGTGTTAAAGTTGATATATCTAACTCAAAATGGACCACCTTGTGCTCTTTAAAAAGGCACATGTGTATTTAGAGATGAAGGCTTAAAGCGTCACTTCATCCAAATGACCAAAAAAAAGTCTTACTTAGCTCTAGTGCTGTACTGTGCAGATAGTTTTGGTTTTATTTTCCAAGGTTTTAAAATATCTGTGTCTGACACTGGTGGAAGACGTATTCAGATGCTTTCTAAGTAAAAGTAGTAATACCACAGTGTAAAAATACTCAGTTACAAGTCAAAGTCCTGCATTCAAAATATTACTCATGTAAAAGTACGTAAGTATTGTCAGAATATATTATATATTATTGATTGATTAATACTTATGCATTTAAGTGTAAGCAGCATTTTAATACTGTAGCTGGTTGAGATGGAGCTAATGCAAAATATATTGTTTGGTAGTTTAATCAATAGTAATCCATCATATTTTATATTTACGTGGACACAAAAAGTTAAAGTAGTTGTCACTAAACATTACAATATATCTGTGAGAATTCTTAAATTAGGTCCTTGTTCAAAGGTCCATGACTTGCTACGTCAGTCTGTGTGTGTGTGTCTCGTCAGTTAACAATCCATCAACTGCAGTTAACTACAGAGTGACTCCTGGTTCAGACTGATCACATAATAGAGATTCACATGAGAGGCAGGACTCAAACTCCAGCTCCTTACTTAGAAGGAATAAATGGTGAAACAATTTGTTCTAGCAATGAAAGGAGTTTAAGTAGTGGTTACAGTTAAAAATGTTACATTTTCTGTAAATAACACCTGGGTTGTGCATCCATCAAACTCTAGCTTATTACTCATAGACTGTCATTCCTATCACCTGAATTTTTATATCATCAGAGAGAATGCACTCTGCTGAACACGTTGCTGTAAAATATATGTCCGTGGTGTCAAAAATGTGGGAAATAGTGCGAGTTAGAAAAGTCCCTTTTTCATGCCTCCTGAAAATTCATGGTCTCAGTTAACATTGGTGTCAATGGGGCAGTTGGATGGTACTCCTGTCACTTTGAGGCTCATAACAGCCATAATCATAACAACCAAAGCACAGCCATGGCTACAGCCACAATCACAGCTACAGCAACAGCCAAAGCTCTGTCATCCTATGGCTATAGTTATAATCACAGCTACTGTACAGACTGTCTCAATCAGAAGGAATGCGAAACGGTAAAGTAAAATACTGCGAGAGACTGCAAAACTTATTGCGAGGGAATACAAAAATGTATTGTGAGGGAACGCAAAAGAACTTCAGAAAAAAAATTCCCACCATGATCTTCCGGGGGCTCCGGGTTAATTGGCTTCGGAGGTGTTGGCAGGCGTTGGACATTTTCTTGAACTTTGGACAGAGCCATGCTAGCTGTTATGCTTTACACTAAGCTAATCGCCTCCTAGCTCCAGCTCTGTAATCGTACTAGGTATTGTTCTTCTCATCTAATGCTCAGTAAGAAAACTAATGTGCATATGTTATTTTCTATAATGCCAATCTATTGCCAATTTTCTTTCTTCAAACAAGTATCTGTCACTGTGATGCTTTGAATGGTCATATCTTGTAATGCTCACTGGAGGAAAAAGAGAGTAGAAAGACCAATAGGATAATGGTGTGTGTGTGTGTGTGTGTGTGTGTGTGTGTGTGTGTGTGTGTGTGTGTGTGCATGTGTGTGTATGTGTGTGTGTGCGCGCGCGTGTGATGACCTATTGCAAGATTGATGTGATCCCGGCTGGTACAATTTAATTCCAGACTGACCCCATAAATTTCCTCTACATATTAAATCCTTGCTAATTACAAGTGCATGCCTTCAGAGGCCTCTGGAAACAGCCTTAGCTAGAGGTAGAGCTGAAGAGTAACAGTTAAAGTGGGATTATTTGACTTGTTTCCATGGTTCTTTTGAGTCATGTGGAACTGCACAATAAAACTGTATTGCAGAGGCAATTTATGTCACAATATTTTCAAATACTTTACTTGCACTACAGAAAATAGGTTCTAACTCGATACTAGACTTTTTAATTTTCATGTTTTTTCAGTAGGCTATTTAATGTAGACTTTAAAAAGACATTTGGTATCAATGTACTTATCTTTTTAGGCATATAGTATACGTGTTTATTCGGTTTTATTTTAAGCCATTGGTGTGTTCCATTCAGATTCTGTTCATGTTGTGATTTTAGAAATACTAGAATTTTCCCAATAATGTCATGAACAACACCATGTGACATGGTTTTGTTAGTCATCCTTTAGTGGAAGTAGAAATGAAAAACAGGTGTAAAAATGGTGTGCTATTGAATTAAGGAAACTATGTCAGAGAGACTTTTTTTTTCTAGGCTCTGTTTTTCTAAGATTACCGAGACCTGTGATGAGGCCAACCACTGAGATATTCACATCTGCAACTGATTATTGTGAAGTAACAACAAATTATATGAGACGGTTTGGACACAGGCCAGTGCGAATTATATAACGCACAGTAATTTTCAATAAGGTCATGGTTCATGGATAATCATAGACTTTTGAGCAGTGATTATGGCAGAAAACCTCCTTGTACCTTTCAACAGTTCATACATTTTATAAACTACAATATTAAGCATATTCATATTCATTAAAACAGAATGGATGAAAAGCGATTAACTTTGGCTTTATCAAAAGTTACAGGAAAAAAGCAAGCTTCTTTTTGTCTTTGAACAACATTTTTTAGACTAATGTGATGCAGCTGGATATATTTTCAGTCTGATCTAATGCAAATGGCTGTATGGCATTAATTAACTGTGCCATTTCTACATCATACCTAAGCTTTTCAGCCTTTGTGACCCTGCAGACATGCCATAGTATCAATCTATTTAGCCAATGACCCGCAAAAGCAAAGTCACATGGAAAAATAAACAATATTTCAGAAAGCATGTGCCTCTGCCGCTCAAAGGAAGAATAATGGCAAACATATAAATAATGCAACAGCTCAGCAGGCTGTGCAGATTAGAGAGAGAACAGAAAACAATCTGATTGTTGCTTACAAGTCAGACTTTTGTTGATGGAAGGCTTTGCACGCAAGAGAGAGATGACAAGAGAAAACATGGAAGAATGGAGGGGATAACGAGATGAGAACAGGAAAAGAGGGGAGGAAATACAAGTGAGGGATGGCTGTCTGAGCTGATAATCAAAGTAGTATGTGTATGAGTGTTTGCTATTATTTCTATAATTGTGAGGACCAATCCTGAGATTACACAAATCATCAAAAGTGAGGCAATTTCTCTTCTCATTTTTTCAAGGTATAAAGGTTAAGTTTGGGCATGTGTAGTAATGGTGATGGTTAAGATTACAGTTTGGGGGTTAGACTATGACTTTCCAAGAAAACTCCTCACAAATACAGCAATGCTATCCTGTGAGTGGGTGTGTATCAGACTGAATAATCAGACTGACTTGCCATTTTTGTTATTCAGTCTGACATTCTGACATTCTGTAAAGGAGGGGTTGTTATTTTGCTCGAACCAAATCAGCAGCAAGTGACGTATTCCTCCTGCTGACGTCCTTTTCAGTCATCACAATGCTAGCATGCTACAAGCAGTCAACTTAAAGCTTTTTATATTAACAATCGGGCAGATGTGTATGTGTAATGTGAAAGCTGATGCTCATAGTGATGAATCCACAGAGAAACATTACTGGACTCAGCTCTACAGAGTGTTTTAGCGCCTTTCAACTCATTGTTTTGGTTTTACGGCCCACAACATTACTATTTTCATTTCGTCTCACCGCTCTCACCACCCCCGATTCCATTTTGAGCAAAAAAGCTTGGATGCACTGTATGCAAACTGCACAGCATCATTCTGCAGTCAGACAAAGTTAGGGCTAGCTGGTCAATATAGGTGATCATGTAGCAGCTAAAGAACCAAACAAGTTCTGTTAGCTGTTAGTGGAGACCAAAACAAAGCTAAAAGGAGAGTGTGTCACGGCTGGTGTGTGTGAGGCAGCACGGAATATGACCCAAAATGTTGCTCCATGTCTGTTGGATGTGTAAATAGTCAACTGTTTTCTAACATGTTTACCATCTCCTTGTTTTACTTATGATGTATTGTTGTACTGCGTGTCTGAGTATGTTGTATATCTCTGACCAAATGAAGTTCCTCCTTTAGATAATAAAGTTCATTTTGATTTTGATTTGATCACAACATTTATAAAGTAAAAATATGCCAATGTTGTGTTTGCGGCTTGTTGCGCTGCAACTGGTAAAATAATCAATTAATGCAAATGAATGTGTAAATAAATGAGAAGATATTACAAAACTTTTCAGTGCTCTCTGCTGGAGAAACTATGTAATTGCAACACTGTATATCTGTGGCATTTCTTTACTGCAATTTCTTGTTAATTATCAGCCACAATATATATGCCGATATACCGATACATCTGTAATAATAAGCTAATATCGCCCTGGATGATTTATTAGTCAGGCTGTAGCACACAACCCAGTGAGTGGGTGTGTATTAGCCTTATAATCAGAGTGAATTGTCATTTTGTTTCATTTCATTATCCAGTCTGAAGTGTTCTTGTTAGCTGTGATTCAGCGGGATGGCTACGTCACTCACTATTGATTGGTTAGAGCAGACACAACAGAAGGTTAGAACCACCTGTAAAGCTGTATCAATCTCTTCCCAACTTGTCACCATTGTTGTGGCACTTTTCCCGTCCCCATTCTTAATCCCACCTACAAACCTCTGATTTCTTACCAGGGAAACAACTGTCAAGGAGCACAACACCAGACCTATTTATATCTCTGAAAAAGTTGGAGATGTGGACAGAAATTTAGACATCTGAAATCAGGTGTGTGTTTGTTTGTGTGTGTGTGCATGTGTGTGTGCACTAATGTCTCGTGTTCTCAGTATGTGAATATTTGTCTGGTTCTATTTTTTGCGACTGTTTGTGTCTCAGTTGGTCTGTTTGTGTGAGCTAGTTTGTCTCCTCCGCCTGTATGTGTATGTGTGTGTCTGACTGTGTGTGTTTGTCAAATAGACAGCGGTCCGCATAAATCCAACCACTCTGGCTCCACAGCTGCTCTGTCACTGTCAGATCTTGTCAGCAACACAGCGGAGGGTCGGCCTGTCTGGTCGCTGACTTTCTGTTTGTTGGGTTGCCAGATCCAGGGTGGTCCGTACCACGGCACTCATGCTGCCCTGTCCGCCCTTGTTGTCAGGGGGATTATGCAGATTTAGGAGCACTACCTCACTCCTTCCCTCCTCCTCCTCAATCCATCCATCCCTTCCCTCCTCGTTCTCCTCTTCTCATCCCTCTCTGTCGCCACTCATGCCAGTCGTGGAAATGCCCTTTTCACTCATGTCTGAGCAGCTGGCTCTTCACAAAGAGATAAAGTTTTCTTTTTGCGTGTGATAAATGTCAAACATACTGTTTGAGAGGCTACTTTCCTCAGCAGATACAGCAACAGTCCAGGAATATAATATCAGAATAACAAGCCAAAATGTTGTGATTTATCTCTAGAAAAGGTTTCATAGACTTGTGGTGCCCTCTAACTGCTGCCACTGCTGAACACCTAATTTGTAGTCAGTGTTACAGTACAAATGTATGGAAGATTTAAAATGCATAAATTAAAACAAATCCTAAGAAATAAAGTGAAATACATTACACATTGTTATATATATTACCTTTTTTGTGTAAGCATTTAGTGTCAGAATTAAATAAAAAACACAGATTAAAAGAGCAATTATTTAGCATTTTATCTTATATGTCAACAATGTGTATTGTATTTCACTTTATTTGTTTAATTTGTTTTTATTTGGCCCTTTCAAGTCTTCTATACAATAGGGCTATAATTCTTGTATGGGACAGCCAAAATCACAGAAAAATATTTTAAGTAAAAGAAGGTTTTGGGGTTAGGGAAAGATTACAAACTTGTGGCTCATCTGCTTCTCTGGCTGAGAAGATACTGGAGGATGGCTGTCGTGGTAACTTAATTGTTACTTAGCCAACTTATTGAGGCCAGACACAGACAACACTTGAATCTTCCACCAGCCAGTTAGAGAGCTTTTAGATGAAAGTAAACAACGAGAGAACAACAGTATTCTTGGGTCTTGGCGTTCTTACAAAATGTCCCCAAATTCATTGTATCATACTGCCAAAATCAGTTAAACAGGATCATTGTGGAGGTTTTTCGAGCATTGGAGTTTTATGTGAGTTGTCTCTAGAGTGCAGCAGACAGGAACAGGTCATATGATCAACCTGAGGAGGGCACAGACAGTCAACCCAGTTAATGGCCAGTTATGTGGAAAGAAGGCAAGTCCAAGTTTAATGCCCACACAGCCAGAACTGGTGGAATTTGCTTGTGGTATGACATGGTCAGTACAGCTCAGTTTCCAATGCGTACAACCCACATGAACACATGATACACATCAACAGTAGCCTACTGTACATGCTGTACCTACTGTATGTGCAAAAATGTGGACACTGTCAACATTTGAATGAATTCAGTGTCCTTGTAGCAGATAGTAGCTCTGAGTGGGCAGTGAGCTGTAATGTCTAGCAGGGGGCAGTTAAACTAAATAAGATTCCCTGCTGGGCTTATATGGAGACCCAAAGCACTCAATATTAAATAAATAAGCCATTAAAATAAATAATCATATACATAAATGCAAACAAAAAATATATAACCATGGAATTGTGAATTAATTCCAAATATTGTTTTAATTATTATATTATTATTATAAAATGTATGTATGTTCATCCTGCTTCCTCTCACAATGATATATCATTGCAGGTCATTTTTATTTCATTCAGTTTTTTATTTAAAATGTACTTAAAGTCTGTTTTTATTTCACATCATTTTTATTTTCAAATTATTTTTTTTATTTCATACTGCCACTTTACATCACAAAGCCTTTCCAAATGTTGCTATGGGACTTTCCCTTTCAGAATAAGATAAGTATTGTACATTAATTTACAAAGCTATGAATTATAGTGTTGGGAAAACACAGTATTTTTTTATGGGAAACTTCTTAAGTTGTGACATATGCATGCACTGAAACTAGAGCAGATGTGTTAAAGACTTTGCAGATTATGATTCTGATTCCGTAGAAATCTATAGTTTTGACAGGACAAACCTGAGTGGTCCATCTCTCTAAACAGACTCTGCTGCCACTAAGGTCTCTCCAATTCATCCATAATTCATGTTTAAGCCTTTGCTGGAAGGCTGGAAAGCCTTGTACTGTTGGCCCACTGTTAGCCAAGCTGAATAATTAAAGACAGAGGTTTCCTCTCAATTGCCATACAGTGTATACCTTGTTAATTTACATAATCAGTCAGGTGGAGACACAAAAGGGAGGGTTCTTACAAAATAGCAGCTGGCTTTGCAGGACTTGGAAGCTACCGTATGCTGTTCTCTTAAGAATGTGGCAGCTGGTGTTGGTACACAGTTTGTTATGTAAAATTTGTCAGCTGGCCAGGCATTTATGTTGCTCATCTGGGTGTACTTTCTCTAAGTGAGGTAATGTTTTGCAATCCGCTTTCCCAAAACTCTCAGAGCAAATGATTTTGCAATGTCATTTCAAGTGGGGTCGTTTTGCAAGCTTTCATTCCAGAAAATCGATTTAATTAATTAATTTCTTCATTTGATCTGTGCCAGATGTTGCCCTCACTCTGCATTTTATCCTCTGCTCAGTCTGTCCAGCTAATAAAAATGCTGCTTTCTGCTCTCTCTGAGGCCTTCTCACCAGAGCAACAGACTCTGTGTCGCGTTGCTTAGCCATGATGGAGACCAAACAAAAACAAGTTTTCTGATTGTTGGCCACATGTGAGAGAATGGGTGGAGCGGAGGATGGTGATGTCAGTTACAGGGGTTGGATAGCCTCTTCCCCAAGCCCTTGACCCATTTTATTGAGATGTTAGAATCATTCTTTCAAATTCCTCAGTGGAAAGACCACAGTAGTTTAACAATAGTTGGATCTCGGTGGTCAGGAGCTGAAACATTGTGAAGAGAGACAGATTGTGTAATACTGAGGAACTAGCTTAATGGAGTGATCCTGCTATGGCTGAAACATGTCATCCTTTATCGACAGAAATATAAAATTCTTGCAGTGGCCTCAGCATCAGTGCTCCTCCAGTGAAAACAGGACTTACAGCCAGCTGTACTGTCCAGGTGTTTGGCAGTGAGAGTGTATTCTCAACACAAGCTCACTGATTTTCGCAGATTCTCAGCCTCCAGATGACATGCGTGTTTACATCTGGAAACATATTCCAAACACCAGCATGGACAGATGGATGGAAGAGTGTTTCAGGATAGGACATTACTGTTGATGAACACAAACCTATGCAGAATGAAGCTTGATTGCACTCCAAGATGAAAGGTTTTTATAATTTCAACCTCAGTGTTTTTAGCCCTTTTGTAGTCTCATGTAGCCAAATTGTAGCCAAACAGTATGATTATTACTCAGATTCGAACACGCTAAACAATCTTATAAAAGGTCTGTCAGACTTTTCAACAATTCCTCCCCTACACTCACCCACCATACACCCAAACAATCTGCAGACTCTTTCTCACCTTGTACTGTAATCCTACTGCTCTCATTCATCTGTCAGATAAGGTGAGGAAATGTGTTAATTTATAAGTCCTTTTTACAGCAAACAGTTGGACAGGTCATGGCCCTGGTACTGTGCATGCTGGTTCACTGGCATGGCGTATTCGGGCACTTGAATTGAATAAAGCCAACGATAGTGGTTCCTGTGGTTTACCTGCCATGGCAAGTCAAAATGTCTGCTGTGAAAAAGGCTACATATTACATATGTATTATTACACAGACAAACAACACTAAAGTCATGTCAGTTTTCCCCTCAAAGGGTTTAAAATGTGTTCCAGCAGGAAAAAACAGTGCCTCCAGGGCCTAAACAAACAAAATGTTATGAAGTGTGTAGTCACTTATGATATAAAAGCCAACTTGAAAGACACTATTTCAATTCAAGCTTGCCAATTATGTTGGTTTTGGGACATTTTGATTTACCCATTTGATAACATACATAACCATAGGCACTTGAAATCACTTAACTATGTTTATTTAAAAATTAATATGAGAAGCACAGTACACTCATTCAACCAATAATAAACTTACTTTAAAATGAATGAATATGTGATTTTAAACTCGTATTACCTCAATGTAGCTGATAAAACCGAACGACGTCACCATTAGAGATCAATTAAGACATTTTGACGTCACGTGATTTGCTTCGAGTCCGTTCCCTCACGCGGACAGGATACGGTCTAGTTTATTAAAAATAATGGCGGTGAAACTCTAAT
>VMKM01003003.1:32500-49854 GCA_008360985.2 Macquaria ambigua
GATGCTCTTTCAGGTGAGAGTTACGTGAGTGTTTCATACGTGAAACCAGTCCTTCATCTGATGAAGACATCAGTTCTTGCAGAGAAGGAAGAAGACAGTGATTTAACAAAGTCCATTAAGATGAAAATCCTGGACTACATGAACACTAAGTATGACAACCCAGCAACCCAAGAGCTTCTGGACATGACGTGCTTCATGGATCCCAGATTCAAAGCCAGCTACATCAGCAGCAATAAGGTCGCAGACATCAAGACCAGGGTGATGTCAGAAATGTAAGCAACAGCACGGAAGGTAATTAGGTTATAATGTTTATTTGACACGAGGGCTGGTGATAAAATATTTCACATACACAAATCAGATATTGCATGATTTTGAATGGCACATGACATAAAACTGAATATGCAGTGCAAAATGAATAATGTTTTTTTTCCCGCTGTGTTCTTTTCTCTGTTCTAGGAGAGAAGCCCCACTGACCCAGAGGCCCAGAGCATGGATCCACCCAGTGCCACTCTGAAGAAGGCAAAGAAATCACTGAGCAGTTTCTTCAAGATGGCTCCAGTCCCTACCTCATCTTCTGTGCAACTGGAGCAAGCTGTGGAAGACGAACTCAACAGCTACTTGCTGTCCCCCACCATTGACAGTGAGGCAGCCCTCTTTTTGTTTAGAGTAGCAGAAAATGTTTTAAGGGGGGCATTAAGATGTTCTGCTAAAGTGATCAAGAAACTGTATTGCCATGCAACTAAGTTGGTTAATTGTCAATATAGCAGCTGTAGCCACGTGGAATTTTTTCAATAAAACCATGTTGTTTGAATTGAAATAATGTTTTTCTTTTTTTTGTCCCATTGTCTGCATAAGCTACTCACTGTCTGAGGTCTGTTAGCAGCGAACCCAAAGCAGAAAGACATTAACACCATATACTTAAGTATTTGTTTATTTATTGCAAGTCATATCGTCATCGCAACATTCAACAACGTTATCGCATATCACGTTTTCCTAATATCGTGCAGCCCTAATATGGACCCTATGTCACACTCATGGTGTTTTGAACCTAACTATTATTTGAGAGCACAAAATGTGTTTACCTGTTTATAATTTGTTCTAGGGCTGCTCGATTATGGCAAAAATCATAATCACAATTATTTTGGTCAATACTGAGATCATGATTATTTAACACGATTACTCATTGACTTTGGAAACATCATGCATTTATTGAACTTTCTTGACTAAAGGCTCTGTTTCCGTCATCTTTGCTCGAGCTGAACTAAACATGCCGCAGCATGGCTGAGAGTGAGTTTGGGCTTTTAGAGAGGGGCAAAAGCGCACCACAGTAAAGAAAAATTGTGCACTAAACTTATAACACAAGACAAAATCAATCGTTTTGCATCATTGCAAAACGGAATGCGGCACAGTAATCGTTTTATCTCGATTATCTTGTTTTCATAACAAGCCAAAATTGAAAAGCCAAAATTGTTATTGAAAATAAAATTTGATGTATGACCCTATGTCATACTCATGGTGTTCTCATGTTTACCTAATTTGTTCTCAGCTGTGATCAGATATTCACAAACTTGTGGCTCTGTCCACTCAGGTGCCATGTGTTTTGTACAGTGTGTTTATCAGGAGGTCAAATCCTCTGCCAATATATTCAAGGTTTGCCAGACACCAGGTACAAACTGTTGGTGACTGCTGAAGCTGTTGAGGACATGCTTTATGTGATTTATTTGTCTAAGACCTGGTTAGTTTGTCCTGTATGATACCAAACTCCAGCTGCTTCTACTCAGTGAACTATACTGTTAGTCGTCAGAGAGTGAACAGCAGTTACAGAGCTGTCTTGTCTTGCTGATGTACCTCCCCTTTCCTCTCCTCTGCTCCTCCCCTCCTCCTCTGCTTCTCCCCCCCTCCTCTCATTGTTGAATTCCTGACATAAAGTGCTGAGTGTGCAGTGGAAAGGTAGTTTTCCACAGCGATGGTGGTATAGTGGTGAGCATAGCTGCCTTCCAAGCAGTTGACCCGGGTTCGATTCCCGGCCATCGCAGATGGTTTCTTTTTTATACTTCTTTTTTTGTGTAGGAATAGAGCTTGATATACATTGCCATTTACACCTCAATTCATGTCACTCTGACAACTCCCATGAGCGCCTTCTGACTAGTGTTGATGGCAGTCATGGGATCAACAACTATCTTTATAGTGATTGATTGCTGAAGTAATTTATAGAGCAAACTGCTAAAGATTTGCTGGTTCTGGCTGCTCAGCTATAAGAGCTTTTCTTTTGTTTCTCTTTCTGATACCTCCTCCTTTTCTCCTCTGCCCTTCCTCCTCTCCTTGTTGAATTCCTGACTTAAACTGCTGATTCTGCAGTGGAATGTTTTCCATTTTGCAGCGATGGTGGTATAGTGATGAGCATAGTTGCTTTCCAAGCAGTTTAACTGGGAGTGACTCCTGATGAGTATGTTTTCTTAAGCAGCATAAAAGGTACATTGTAAGAAAAAGTAGGTCCAGTTTGTATGGCGGACGAAAAATGACTTAAGTATCAATAAATAAATAAATGCATAACTAAACAAATAAATAGAGAAATAAATAAAATAATAAATAAATAAACAAAAGAATAAATAAATGCTTAAAGTGGCAATAGACAACTTTTCAACTTTTACCCCCCTAGCGTTTCCAAGTGGTATAACTGTTGGTGCCGCTGTCGCGAAGTCAAGCGGATCGCTTTCAGTTTCCCTCAGAGCCTAGCTACTACCAACAACACAGGACACGCTGCATTTGTTTCCAATTTTCCGTGAAGAATCAACACCAATTTGGAAATAAAAGAGAAGAAAGAAGCATGTTCACAGAAGAGGTAAAGTGAAATTGTCATAATTTTATATTGAGTAATAACATAGTTTGAGTGTTGCTTCGTGCAAACAAGTACGTAACTACAACAGGGGTTGGCATAGGGGTGGAGGGGGAGTAGAAAAAAACACTCGTCTAGTGCCTGATCATGGTGGAAAAAATTGTGTCTGTAAATAATAATATAATGTTACGGTGTAGATCTGCTCTATAGTGCACTGAGATAACTTCTGTTATGATTTGGCGCTGTATAAATAAAACTGAATTGAATTGGTTTGTTTTCTGGCCTGGCTGGTCCAAAGCAAGAAATAACCGTAAGAATCCCAATTTGAACTAAAAACCCAGATCTTAGTGCTATGATAGGCAGAGTAAAACACCCGGTAGTATTAATAAGTAGGCAGGTTTAGTTATTGACTGAGAAGAAAGAATGCCAACTGAACGTCGGTTTGGATCCCCCAAAAGTCCCGCAGTTCTCTCCATCGTGTGAATGCCAGTCCGAGGTTCACTCTTGCTTTTTCTCATTTTTTATCACTCTCTCTCTTCACAGTTACTCCGGTTGTTCCACCGTCTACCATTTCCGCTAGCTGGGGATAGCTACCAATAGCTACCGGAAAATAAAAGCCCTATTCCTCTTCTGTTTTGGTTGCGCAGTGCAATGATTGACCCGCTTCTTTTGTGCTGTAAATCGAGCCTTCTTTGTCCCCTGCAGATCATACCCATGGGCAGACAGAATTGCACAGTGAAAGTGAGGCTTATAGGAAAGCAGTCTGAATGCCAATGGTGTCATTATTTTATAGCCATTACATTGTGCAATCAACATTTACTTCATAATAAGTTAAAGCAAAATGTTGTCTATTGTCACTTTAAATAAATAAAGAAATAAATACTTAAATACATAAATAAATAAAAGTTAGGTGGTGGTTCTAACCACACTCTAAAGCAGGATTGGTTACAGGAGTGTGATTGATTCGGGTCTACTACTTCTGTTGTTAGCTTTCTACAAGCCCTCACAGTTAGCTGAAGTTGAAGTTGTTGACATTTGGATTTTATCTAACACTGGTTTATTAATGGCTCTTTTTTTCATTGCAAATGAAAGCAAGTAAACTCAGTTTTCAAGATGGTCAGCCACATTCCACAGCAGGTCTGCCGGCGGCCTCCTGGTCGAAGCCATTACATGTAGCTAGTTTGCTACCATCCAACTCGCAGAAGTTTAGCATAGCCAGCACATATAGTGTACACGGAAGATTTGCTTGGAATCATTTCTCCTCCTACATCATTAACATACAGGCTCAGAAATACAGAAATAAATACATGTAGGTGTACAAAACTGTAAAAATAAATGTAAGGCAATTTTATGTACTGTTAATTACCAACTTTCATTTTTTTATTTAAATGCATTTATGTACATATTTATTTCACCATTTATTTATTTATTGTTTTAGGTATTTACTTCTGTATTTATTTCAGCATGTATTTATTATTTTATTTATACATTTAATTATGCATTTATGTATTGATAATTATTTAGGTGACACAAAAACTACACTAAAACTGTGCTGCAGTGTTCTGGCAAAGGCACATGAGAGATTGTGTTAGTGTTTGTTTTTTCCCAGTTTGTCTTTTAGCTGAAAAGTATACTGTCATTATACATATTTTAATTTTGACATGGTAAATATTCTGTTATTCCATTACTGGATGTGCTGAGACAGCACTTTCGCTCTATACATGTTGTCCTCACACTACAGTGTGCTGTATTACAGGATTGCTTCACCCAAATTAGACAAAACAGGCTTTCTCTCTTAGTTCTAATGGTATCAAACCATGCAGATAGTTTGGGTTTTATTTGTCCAGGTTCAGATATTTGTCTCTGAGATTTCTGATGCTACCCTGTCCCTGATACAATGAAGGCGAATGTATTTTTTTGTACATTTGTGGCACAATGGAGATCTTTGAACACACTCTCAATAAGTCTAAGAATATCTAGCCAGTTTTATCATTAGTAGATATAGGCAGTAGGTAAATCTGTTCCATTGACTTCCTCAAAGTAGGCCTAATTTATCAGAAAAATTCTAACCTACATAGGTAAAAAAACACATGGGTGTTAGTTACACTTGTTAACCAGAAATGAACTGTCACCTCAGCAAATCCTGATGACATCTTCAGTCAAACGACTTTGTTTTTCTGATGCAGAAGCTTAGATTCCTCACAACTCTGTAGTGTCTGTTAGTAGAGAGCTGTGCAAATTCCTTCTGGCTCCCTATGTTCAAGACAGTCTGACATTGTCAGCAGGATTGGAACCTGCGTTGGGAGACCCCAATGGATTTCTAGTCAGATGAAAGAACTTTTAAGTTGAAAGCTCTTCACACTGAAGAGAGCAAATGCACGCACTTTGCATGTCGAAACTTGTATATTTGTATAAGTAGGACAGAAAATTGGAAACACTCCCAACAGAACAGTGGCAATAAGAAAGCACGTAGAAACTGGTTGAATATTTCCTGCTTTCGTGGGAAGGCATTCGTGGTTTTTATTTGGTGTTGATCAACTACCTATTGTTGTCATTTTTCTGTCAATCAAACATAATTTGTAGCAGTTAATATCGGTGGAACAGGTAGAAGTGGCTAATCTTGAGTTCATGTTCACCAGTTCAATATGGACCCTATGTCACACTCATGGTGTTTTGAACCTAACTATTATTTGAGAGCACATAACATGTTTACCTTTTTATACATTCACAAACTTGTGGCTCTGTCCACTCAGGTGCCACAAGTTTTGTACAGTGTGTTTATCAGGAGTTCGGATCCTCTGCATTCCTGCAATTCCTGACATAAACTTTTGATTCGGCAGTGGAATTAGTTTGTTTTCCATGGCGATGGTGGTATAGTGGTGAGCATAGCTGCCTTCCAAGCAGTTGACCCGGGTTCGATTCCCGGCCATCGCAGATGGATTTTGTTTCTTTCGTACAATTCCTTTTTTGTGTAGGAATACAGCTTAATATACAGTACATTCCCATTTTACACCTCAAGTCATGTCACTCTGATGACTCCCATTAGCGCCCTCTGACTAGTGATGTTGATAGGTTTTCAATGTAGTGAGTCCCTGGGACCCACAGGTGGTCATTTGAGTGGGCCCCAGAGAAATTGAGTGGGTTCCCAATAAAATTTGTGTTGTTTCACAAATTCTAGTGTTAAACTTGTGCTTGATGTTATTTGGTTATATCCATATATGTTGAAAATGTACCTGAAAATTAAACAAATAAAATCTCAAATCTGAAAACTTTATTTACAAGACAATGCAAGGCTCAGTAGAAGTAGAGGCAGAAGTAGGTATAGCCAATGTAGAGGTACTCTAGGTAGGCTGAGTGGAGGCTGAGGCATTTCCTTTCACTGAATAATTAGTGATTATTCGGGAACAAAAGGGATCTCGTCTTACGTGAGATAGGGGAGGGCCAGGATGAAAGTATAACTTCATTTATTGAGATGCATTTATTTAGATTAACTAGGTTGTGGTTGTTATGGCCAAGTGTTTAAGGCGATGGACTAGAAATCCGTTGTGGTCTCCCCACACAGGGTCAAATACTGCTGACAATGGTAGGCTGTTTTCAGGAGTTCAGATCCTCTGCAACTATATTCAAGGTTTGTCAATATTGACCGCTATTGGTTGACAGACACCAGGTGCAAAGTTCTGGTGTGGGGGAGTTGTCGTGGCCGAGTGGTTAAGGCGATGGACTAGAAATCCATTGGGGTTTCCCCGCGCAGGTTCAAATCCTGCCGACAACGAATGTCTTGTTATACTGTCTGGATTGTTAAAGCTTGATTGTTACAAACAGGGGCGGCACGGTGGTGTAGTGATCTGCCCGTAGTGCCCGACTGTGAGTGTGAATGTTTGTCTCTATTTGTCAGCCCTGTGATTGACTGGCAACCAGTCCAGGGTGTACACCGCCTCTCGCCCAATGTCAGCTGGGATCGGCTCCAGCCCCACCGCGACCCTCTAAGGATAAGCGGTGTAGATAATGGATGGATGGATGTTACAAACAGCTCAGTTGCTTACAAAGTCATCCTGATATCCATTCCCAAGCAGCTTTTACACCAACTCACACCTCCACTCATTTCAATCTAATGACTTCCATGAACGCATCTGACTAGTGCTGAAGTGATCAACATAAAATTAATTCACTTTTTTATCGACAATTGCTGAAGCCGCTGAGGACATGCTTTATGTGATCTGTGTGTCTAAGAGCTGGTTAGTTTGTCCTGTATGATGCCAACTCCAGCCGTTTCTACTCAATGAAGCAGAGGTTGGACTATGTAGAAACAGTTTATACAGTCAGTAGTATTGTTACTGTTAGTTATCAGAGAGTGAACATCAGTCACAGAGCTGTCTTTTCTTGCTGATGTACCTCCCCTTCCTCTTCTCCACTCCTCCTCCTCTTTTCTCTCTCCTTGTTGAATTCCTGACATAAACTTGTGATTTGGCAGTGGAATTGGGCTGTTTTTGATGGAGATGGTGGTAAAGTGGTGAGCATAGCTGCCTTCCAAGCAGTTGACCCGGGTTTGATTTCCGGCCATCGCAGATGGATTTTGTTTCTTTCGTACAATTCCTTTTTTGTGTAGGAATACAGCTTAATATACAGTACATTCCCATTTTACACCTCAAGTCATGTCACTCTGATGACTCCCATTAGCGCCCTCTGACTAGTGATGTTGATAGGTTTTCAATGTAGTGAGTCCCTGGGACCCACAGGTGGTCATTTGAGTGGGCCCCAGAGAAATTGAGTGGGTTCCCAATAAAATTTGTGTTGTTTCACAAATTCTAGTGTTAAACTTGTGCTTGATGTTATTTGGTTATATCCATATATGTTGAAAATGTACCTGAAAATTAAACAAATAAAATCTCAAATCTGAAAACTTTATTTACAAGACAATGCAAGGCTCAGTAGAAGTAGAGGCAGAAGTAGGTACAGCCAATGTAGAGGTACTCTAGGTAGGCTGAGTGGAGGCTGAGGCATTTTCCTTTCACTGAATAATTAGTGATTATTCGGGAACAAAAGGGATCTCGTCTTACGTGAGATAGGGGAGGGCCAGGATGAAAGTATAACTTCATTTATTGAGATGCATTTATTTAGATTAACTAGGTTGTGGTTGTTATGGCCAAGTGTTTAAGGCGATGGACTAGAAATCCGTTGTGGTCTCCCCACACAGGGTCAAATACTGCTGACAATGGTAGGCTGTTTTCAGGAGTTCAGGAGTTCAGATCCTCTGCAACTATATTCAAGGTTTGTCAATATTGACCGCTATTGGTTGACAGACACCAGGTGCAAAGTTCTGGTGTGGGGGAGTTGTCGTGGCCGAGTGGTTAAGGCGATGGACTAGAAATCCATTGGGGTTTCCCCGCGCAGGTTCAAATCCTGCCGACAACGAATGTCTTGTTATACTGTCTGGATTGTTAAAGCTTGATTGTTACAAACAGGGGCGGCACGGTGGTGTAGTGATCTGCCCGTAGTGCCCGACTGTGAGTGTGAATGTTTGTCTCTATTTGTCAGCCCTGTGATTGACTGGCAACCAGTCCAGGGTGTACACCGCCTCTCGCCCAATGTCAGCTGGGATCGGCTCCAGCCCCACCGCGACCCTCTAAGAATAAGCGGTGTAGATAATGGATGGATGGATGTTACAAACAGCTCAGTTGCTTACAAAGTCATCCTGATATCCATTCCCAAGCAGCTTTTACACCAACTCACACCTCCACTCATTTCAATCTAATGACTTCCATGAACGCCATCTGACTAGTGCTGAAGTGATCAACATAAAATTAATTCACTTTTTTTTATCGATTAATTGCTGAAGCCGTTGAGGACATGCTTTATGTGATCTGTGTGTCTAAGAGCTGGTTAGTTTGTCCTGTATGATGCCAAACTCCAGCTGCTTCTACTCAATGAAGCAGAGGTTGGACTATGTAGAAACAGTTTATACAGTCAGTAGTATTGTTACTGTTAGTTATCAGAGAGTGAACATCAGTCACAGAGCTGTCTTTTCTTGCTGATGTACCTCCCCTTCCTCTTCTCCACTCCTCCTCCTCTTTTCTCTCTCCTTGTTGAATTCCTGACATAAACTTGTGATTTGGCAGTGGAATTGGGCTGTTTTCGATGGAGATGGTGGTAAAGTGGTGAGCATAGCTGCCTTCCAAGCAGTTGACCCGGGTTTGATTTCCGGCCATCGCAGATGGATTTTGTTTCTTTCGTACAATTCCTTTTTTGTGTAGGAATACAGCTTAATATACAGTACATTCCCATTTTACACCTCAAGTCATGTCACTCTGATGACTCCCATTAGCGCCCTCTGACTAGTGATGTTGATAGGTTTTCAATGTAGTGAGTCCCTGGGACCCACAGGTGGTCATTTGAGTGGGCCCCAGAGAAATTGAGTGGGTTCCCAATAAAATTTGTGTTGTTTCACAAATTCTAGTGTTAAACGTGTGCTTGATGTTATTTGGTTATATCCATATATGTTGAAAATGTACCTGAAAATTAAACAAATAAAATCTCAAATCTGAAAACTTTATTTACAAGACAATGCAAGGCTCAGTAGAAGTAGAGGCAGAAGTAGGTACAGCCAATGTAGAGGTACTCTAGGTAGGCTGAGTGGAGGCTGAGGCATTTTCCTTTCACTGAATAATTAGTGATTATTCGGGAACAAAAGGGATCTCGTCTTACGTGAGATAGGGGAGGGCCAGGATGAAAGTATAACTTCATTTATTGAGATGCATTTATTTAGATTAACTAGGTTGTGGTTGTTATGGCCAAGTGTTTAAGGCGATGGACTAGAAATCCGTTGTGGTCTCCCCACACAGGGTCAAATACTGCTGACAATGGTAGGCTGTTTTCAGGAGTTCAGATCCTCTGCAACTATATTCAAGGTTTGTCAATATTGACCGCTATTGGTTGACAGACACCAGGTGCAAAGTTCTGGTGTGGGGGAGTTGTCGTGGCCGAGTGGTTAAGGCGATGGACTAGAAATCCATTGGGGTTTCCCCGCGCAGGTTCAAATCCTGCCGACAACGAATGTCTTGTTATACTGTCTGGATTGTTAAAGCTTGATTGTTACAAACAGGGGGCGGCACGGTGGTGTAGTGATCTGCCCGTAGTGCCCGACTGTGAGTGTGAATGTTTGTCTCTATTTGTCAGCCCTGTGATTGACTGGCAACCAGTCCAGGGTGTACACCGCCTCTCGCCCAATGTCAGCTGGGATCGGCTCCAGCCCCACCGCGACCCTCTAAGGATAAGCGGTGTAGATAATGGATGGATGGATGTTACAAACAGCTCAGTTGCTTACAAAGTCATCCTGATATCCATTCCCAAGCAGATTTTACACCAACTCACACCTCCACTCATTTCAATCTAATGACTTCCATGAACGCCATCTGACTAGTGCTGAAGTGATCAACATAAAATTAATTCACTTTTTTTTTATCGATTAATTGCTGAAGCCGTTGAGGACATGCTTTATGTGATCTGTGTGTCTAAGAGCTGGTTAGTTTGTCCTGTATGATGCCAAACTCCAGCTGCTTCTACTCAATGAAGCAGAGGTTGGACTATGTAGAAACAGTTTATACAGTCAGTAGTATTGTTACTGTTAGTTATCAGAGAGTGAACATCAGTCACAGAGCTGTCTTTTCTTGCTGATGTACCTCCCCTTCCTCTTCTCCACTCCTCCTCCTCTTTTCTCTCTCCTTGTTGAATTCCTGACATAAACTTGTGATTTGGCAGTGGAATTGGGCTGTTTTTGATGGAGATGGTGGTAAAGTGGTGAGCATAGCTGCCTTCCAAGCAGTTGACCCGGGTTTGATTTCCGGCCATCGCAGATGGATTTTGTTTCTTTCGTACAATTCCTTTTTTGTGTAGGAATACAGCTTAATATACAGTACATTCCCATTTTACACCTCAAGTCATGTCACTCTGATGACTCCCATTAGCGCCCTCTGACTAGTGATGTTGATAGGTTTTCAATGTAGTGAGTCCCTGGGACCCACAGGTGGTCATTTGAGTGGGCCCCAGAGAAATTGAGTGGGTTCCCAATAAAATTTGTGTTGTTTCACAAATTCTAGTGTTAAACTTGTGCTTGATGTTATTTGGTTATATCCATATATGTTGAAAATGTACCTGAAAATTAAACAAATAAAATCTCAAATCTGAAAACTTTATTTACAAGACAATGCAAGGCTCAGTAGAAGTAGAGTCAGAAGTAGGTACAGCCAATGTAGAGGTACTCTAGGTAGGCTGAGTGGAGGCTGAGGCATTTTCCTTTCACTGAATAATTAGTGATTATTCGGGAACAAAAGGGATCTCGTCTTACGTGAGATAGGGGAGGGCCAGGATGAAAGTATAACTTCATTTATTGAGATGCATTTATTTAGATTAACTAGGTTGTGGTTGTTATGGCCAAGTGTTTAAGGCGATGGACTAGAAATCCGTTGTGGTCTCCCCACACAGGGTCAAATACTGCTGACAATGGTAGGCTGTTTTCAGGAGTTCAGGAGTTCAGATCCTCTGCAACTATATTCAAGGTTTGTCAATATTGACCGCTATTGGTTGACAGACACCAGGTGCAAAGTTCTGGTGTGGGGGAGTTGTCGTGGCCGAGTGGTTAAGGCGATGGACTAGAAATCCATTGGGGTTTCCCCGCGCAGGTTCAAATCCTGCCGACAACGAATGTCTTGTTATACTGTCTGGATTGTTAAAGCTTGATTGTTACAAACAGGGGGCGGCACGGTGGTGTAGTGATCTGCCCGTAGTGCCCGACTGTGAGTGTGAATGTTTGTCTCTATTTGTCAGCCCTGTGATTGACTGGCAACCAGTCCAGGGTGTACACCGCCTCTCGCCCAATGTCAGCTGGGATCGGCTCCAGCCCCACCGCGACCCTCTAAGAATAAGCGGTGTAGATAATGGATGGATGGATGTTACAAACAGCTCAGTTGCTTACAAAGTCATCCTGATATCCATTCCCAAGCAGCTTTTACACCAACTCACACCTCCACTCATTTCAATCTAATGACTTCCATGAACGCCATCTGACTAGTGCTGAAGTGATCAACATAAAATTAATTCACTTTTTTTTATCGATTAATTGCTGAAGCCGTTGAGGACATGCTTTATGTGATCTGTGTGTCTAAGAGCTGGTTAGTTTGTCCTGTATGATGCCAAACTCCAGCTGCTTCTACTCAATGAAGCAGAGGTTGGACTATGTAGAAACAGTTTATACAGTCAGTAGTATTGTTACTGTTAGTTATCAGAGAGTGAACATCAGTCACAGAGCTGTCTTTTCTTGCTGATGTACCTCCCCTTCCTCTTCTCCACTCCTCCTCCTCTTTTCTCTCTCCTTGTTGAATTCCTGACATAAACTTGTGATTTGGCAGTGGAATTGGGCTGTTTTCGATGGAGATGGTGGTAAAGTGGTGAGCATAGCTGCCTTCCAAGCAGTTGACCCGGGTTTGATTTCCGGCCATCGCAGATGGATTTTGTTTCTTTCGTACAATTCCTTTTTTGTGTAGGAATACAGCTTAATATACAGTACATTCCCATTTTACACCTCAAGTCATGTCACTCTGATGACTCCCATTAGCGCCCTCTGACTAGTGATGTTGATAGGTTTTCAATGTAGTGAGTCCCTGGGACCCACAGGTGGTCATTTGAGTGGGCCCCAGAGAAATTGAGTGGGTTCCCAATAAAATTTGTGTTGTTTCACAAATTCTAGTGTTAAACGTGTGCTTGATGTTATTTGGTTATATCCATATATGTTGAAAATGTACCTGAAAATTAAACAAATAAAATCTCAAATCTGAAAACTTTATTTACAAGACAATGCAAGGCTCAGTAGAAGTAGAGGCAGAAGTAGGTACAGCCAATGTAGAGGTACTCTAGGTAGGCTGAGTGGAGGCTGAGGCATTTTCCTTTCACTGAATAATTAGTGATTATTCGGGAACAAAAGGGATCTCGTCTTACGTGAGATAGGGGAGGGCCAGGATGAAAGTATAACTTCATTTATTGAGATGCATTTATTTAGATTAACTAGGTTGTGGTTGTTATGGCCAAGTGTTTAAGGCGATGGACTAGAAATCCGTTGTGGTCTCCCCACACAGGGTCAAATACTGCTGACAATGGTAGGCTGTTTTCAGGAGTTCAGATCCTCTGCAACTATATTCAAGGTTTGTCAATATTGACCGCTATTGGTTGACAGACACCAGGTGCAAAGTTCTGGTGTGGGGGAGTTGTCGTGGCCGAGTGGTTAAGGCGATGGACTAGAAATCCATTGGGGTTTCCCCGCGCAGGTTCAAATCCTGCCGACAACGAATGTCTTGTTATACTGTCTGGATTGTTAAAGCTTGATTGTTACAAACAGGGGGCGGCACGGTGGTGTAGTGATCTGCCCGTAGTGCCCGACTGTGAGTGTGAATGTTTGTCTCTATTTGTCAGCCCTGTGATTGACTGGCAACCAGTCCAGGGTGTACACCGCCTCTCGCCCAATGTCAGCTGGGATCGGCTCCAGCCCCACCGCGACCCTCTAAGGATAAGCGGTGTAGATAATGGATGGATGGATGTTACAAACAGCTCAGTTGCTTACAAAGTCATCCTGATATCCATTCCCAAGCAGATTTTACACCAACTCACACCTCCACTCATTTCAATCTAATGACTTCCATGAACGCCATCTGACTAGTGCTGAAGTGATCAACATAAAATTAATTCACTTTTTTTTTATCGATTAATTGCTGAAGCCGTTGAGGACATGCTTTATGTGATCTGTGTGTCTAAGAGCTGGTTAGTTTGTCCTGTATGATGCCAAACTCCAGCTGCTTCTACTCAATGAAGCAGAGGTTGGACTATGTAGAAACAGTTTATACAGTCAGTAGTATTGTTACTGTTAGTTATCAGAGAGTGAACATCAGTCACAGAGCTGTCTTTTCTTGCTGATGTACCTCCCCTTCCTCTTCTCCACTCCTCCTCCTCTTTTCTCTCTCCTTGTTGAATTCCTGACATAAACTTGTGATTTGGCAGTGGAATTGGGCTGTTTTCGATGGAGATGGTGGTAAAGTGGTGAGCATAGCTGCCTTCCAAGCAGTTGACCCGGGTTTGATTTCCGGCCATCGCAGATGGATTTTGTTTCTTTCGTACAATTCCTTTTTTGTGTAGGAATACAGCTTAATATACAGTACATTCCCATTTTACACCTCAAGTCATGTCACTCTGATGACTCCCATTAGCGCCCTCTGACTAGTGATGTTGATAGGTTTTCAATGTAGTGAGTCCCTGGGACCCACAGGTGGTCATTTGAGTGGGCCCCAGAGAAATTGAGTGGGTTCCCAATAAAATTTGTGTTGTTTCACAAATTCTAGTGTTAAACTTGTGCTTGATGTTATTTGGTTATATCCATATATGTTGAAAATGTACCTGAAAATTAAACAAATAAAATCTCAAATCTGAAAACTTTATTTACAAGACAATGCAAGGCTCAGTAGAAGTAGAGGCAGAAGTAGGTACAGCCAATGTAGAGGTACTCTAGGTAGGCTGAGTGGAGGCTGAGGCATTTTCCTTTCACTGAATAATTAGTGATTATTCGGGAACAAAAGGGATCTCGTCTTACGTGAGATAGGGGAGGGCCAGGATGAAAGTATAACTTCATTTATTGAGATGCATTTATTTAGATTAACTAGGTTGTGGTTGTTATGGCCAAGTGTTTAAGGCGATGGACTAGAAATCCGTTGTGGTCTCCCCACACAGGGTCAAATACTGCTGACAATGGTAGGCTGTTTTCAGGAGTTCAGATCCTCTGCAACTATATTCAAGGTTTGTCAATATTGACCGCTATTGGTTGACAGACACCAGGTGCAAAGTTCTGGTGTGGGGGAGTTGTCGTGGCCGAGTGGTTAAGGCGATGGACTAGAAATCCATTGGGGTTTCCCCGCGCAGGTTCAAATCCTGCCGACAACGAATGTCTTGTTATACTGTCTGGATTGTTAAAGCTTGATTGTTACAAACAGGGGGCGGCACGGTGGTGTAGTGATCTGCCCGTAGTGCCCGACTGTGAGTGTGAATGTTTGTCTCTATTTGTCAGCCCTGTGATTGACTGGCAACCAGTCCAGGGTGTACACCGCCTCTCGCCCAATGTCAGCTGGGATCGGCTCCAGCCCCACCGCGACCCTCTAAGGATAAGCGGTGTAGATAATGGATGGATGGATGTTACAAACAGCTCAGTTGCTTACAAAGTCATCCTGATATCCATTCCCAAGCAGATTTTACACCAACTCACACCTCCACTCATTTCAATCTAATGACTTCCATGAACGCCATCTGACTAGTGCTGAAGTGATCAACATAAAATTAATTCACTTTTTTTTTATCGATTAATTGCTGAAGCCGTTGAGGACATGCTTTATGTGATCTGTGTGTCTAAGAGCTGGTTAGTTTGTCCTGTATGATGCCAAACTCCAGCTGCTTCTACTCAATGAAGCAGAGGTTGGACTATGTAGAAACAGTTTATACAGTCAGTAGTATTGTTACTGTTAGTTATCAGAGAGTGAACATCAGTCACAGAGCTGTCTTTTCTTGCTGATGTACCTCCCCTTCCTCTTCTCCACTCCTCCTCCTCTTTTCTCTCTCCTTGTTGAATTCCTGACATAAACTTGTGATTTGGCAGTGGAATTGGGCTGTTTTCGATGGAGATGGTGGTAAAGTGGTGAGCATAGCTGCCTTCCAAGCAGTTGACCCGGGTTTGATTTCCGGCCATCGCAGATGGATTTTGTTTCTTTCGTACAATTCCTTTTTTGTGTAGGAATACAGCTTAATATACAGTACATTCCCATTTTACACCTCAAGTCATGTCACTCTGATGACTCCCATTAGCGCCCTCTGACTAGTGATGTTGATAGGTTTTCAATGTAGTGAGTCCCTGGGACCCACAGGTGGTCATTTGAGTGGGCCCCAGAGAAATTGAGTGGGTTCCCAATAAAATTTGTGTTGTTTCACAAATTCTAGTGTTAAACTTGTGCTTGATGTTATTTGGTTATATCCATATATGTTGAAAATGTACCTGAAAATTAAACAAATAAAATCTCAAATCTGAAAACTTTATTTACAAGACAATGCAAGGCTCAGTAGAAGTAGAGGCAGAAGTAGGTACAGCCAATGTAGAGGTACTCTAGGTAGGCTGAGTGGAGGCTGAGGCAATTAAACAAATAAAATCTCAAATCTGAAAACTTTATTTACAAGACAATGCAAGGCTCAGTAGAAGTAGAGGCAGAAGTAGGTACAGCCAATGTAGAGGTACTCTAGGTAGGCTGAGTGGAGGCTGAGGCATTTTCCTTTCACTGAATAATTAGTGATTATTCGGGAACAAAAGGGATCTCGTCTTACGTGAGATAGGGGAGGGCCAGGATGAAAGTATAACTTCATTTATTGAGATGCATTTATTTAGATTAACTAGGTTGTGGTTGTTATGGCCAAGTGTTTAAGGCGATGGACTAGAAATCCGTTGTGGTCTCCCCACACAGGGTCAAATACTGCTGACAATGGTAGGCTGTTTTCAGGAGTTCAGGAGTTCAGATCCTCTGCAACTATATTCAAGGTTTGTCAATATTGACCGCTATTGGTTGACAGACACCAGGTGCAAAGTTCTGGTGTGGGGGAGTTGTCGTGGCCGAGTGGTTAAGGCGATGGACTAGAAATCCATTGGGGTTTCCCCGCGCAGGTTAAAATCCTGCCGACAACGAATGTCTTGTTATACTGTCTGGATTGTTAAAGCTTGATTGTTACAAACAGGGGGCGGCACGGTGGTGTAGTGATCTGCCCGTAGTGCCCGTCTGTGAGTGTGAATGTTTGTCTCTATTTGTCAGCCCTGTGATTGACTGGCAACCAGTCCAGGGTGTACACCGCCTCTCGCCCAATGTCAGCTGGGATCGGCTCCAGCCCCACCGCGACCCTCTAAGGATAAGCGGTGTAGATAATGGATGGATGGATGTTACAAACAGCTCAGTTGCTTACAAAGTCATCCTGATATCCATTCCCAAGCAGCTTTTACACCAACTCACACCTCCACTCATTTCAATCTAATGACTTCCATGAACGCCATCTGACTAGTGCTGAAGTGATCAACATAAAATTAATTCACTTTTTTTTTATCGATTAATTGCTGAAGCCGTTGAGGACATGCTTTATGTGATCTGTGTGTCTAAGAGCTGGTTAGTTTGTCCTGTATGATGCCAAACTCAAGCTGCTTCTACTCAATGAAGCAGAGGTTGGACTATGTAGAAACAGTTTATACAGTCAGTAGTATTGTTACTGTTAGTTATCAGAGTGAACATCAGTCCACAGAGCTGTCTTTTTCTTGCTGATGTCTCCCCTTCCTCTTCTCCCACTCCTCCTCCTCTTTCTCTCTCCTTGTTGAATTCTGACATAACTTGTGATTTGGCAGTGGAATTAGACTGTTTTGATGGAGATGGTGGTAAAGGCTGAGGCTGAGGCTGAGGCATTTTCCTTT